>JAMJFZ010001011.1:2387500-2392500 GCA_026225945.1 Cricetomys ansorgei
ACCCACTCCCTAAAATTCTGTACCATTCCGAAAAGTGCCACAGCTGGGACCATGGATCCAGAGGACAAGCCTGCTGGCCATGCTCTGAATGTAAACCACGGTAACTGCCACCCAGCCTCCGTCCCAAGCAGAGCACCTTCTGGGAGCGGCCTGTCTGAGAACCAGAGCCTTGAGACAGAATGTGCTCCAGAGAGTGGAGGCTTAAGAAGACACTCAGGCTCTCCCACTCAACTGTGGAGGAGGGAGAGAGCAGGTGGCGTGGCTGGGAATCATGCCTAGGGGCGACTGTGGGTACAGTACCCATCGGCTCTCTGGTGCTGTTGAAGCTAATTTCTATTCTAATTTCAAATATTTACTAGTTCTTTGAGAATTCCATTTCGATTCTGTTCATCTCCCCTTCTCCTCTCAGACCCGTGCATCTCCCAACCCATCCAACTTTATGTCTTAAAAAACCTCACCAAGCCCAGTGTGTGCTGCCCATAGCCACTGAACGTGTGGCCGTCCCCTGGAGTGTGGTCCATTTATCAGGGTCATACCCTTGAAGAAATAGACTCCTTCCTCTCCTGGCAGCTGTCAGTTGCCGACAGTTCCTCAGCTGCCAAGCCTGTGTGCCCACCTACCTTCTCCATGCTGGCTCGGGTTTGTCTGGCTCGGGTTTGTGCAGATCTCGTGCAGACTGCCACAAGTGCCAGGGGTTCATACGTGCACCCGCCCCACTGTGTTCAGAAAGCGTGGTATCCATGTGGCCACCCATACCTCTTGCAGAGTGGTTCTGACGTGTGGGAATCATTTGGACTTACGGATGGCTGTGGTTTGAGGGAGAGACACACGTACAATGCCCATGGTCTGTCTACGCAGGAAAGCATGCTACTAGAGTGCTCCCCAAGGCTTGGACATACTTCTAATGAGAGCTGCCAAGATGCATTCTTTCTGGAACAGCCTCTCCTGTTCAGCCGTGGATGCTTCCTGTAAGTCCGCTCCAAGGAAGCCTGAAGACTGAGATGACATTTTCTCATCATCTCTCATTTGAGCTCTCTGTGAAACCCATCGTCTCTGGGCACCATAATCAGATCCTTGAAGATCTCTTCATCTCTTCTCCTGACAGTTGTTTTCTGTGAAACCATGGCAACAGCGCGGGTCATGGTACTTGGTTCAAGGCCGTGGCCAAGTGCTTATGCTCTCGATTGCTGAAGTGCTTCCTCTCACTGAGGTCTCTGCAGCTCTTATCCATCGTGTGGATCAGCGAGGAGATGGATGTAGACTCCCGAAGCCTGTCATCTATTAGCTTATTCATTTAGACTAAGTGTTATAATTTTAAAAAGTCCTTACTCGCAGCTTGAAAGCCACGGGCCGAGAAAGAAACAAGACTGTACCTCCGCCGGCCGGCACCACTCTGCAGTCGCTGCCAATGGCGACTGTCATTCTCAGCCTCGGCTGCGTTTCGTTGGCTGCCTGTTTGCCTACTTGTTTGTGCTGGGACAGGGTCTCTCCCTTGCTTGGAAGTTACCACGGAGGTGGGGGTGGCTGGGTAGAGAATCCCAGAGATCTGCGCCTCTGTTTCGCCGACTCTGGGTTATAAGCATACGCCATCATGCCTGACATTTTACGTAGTCTGGGGATTGAACCCAGGTCCTCATGCCAGTTCTTTCCAACTTAGCTTTCTCCTAAGCCCTCCAATAGCAGTTTAAAAAAATCAAACATTCTAATCCAATACAATTCAAAAATACTGATTTGATACACGCTGAGATATGATGGTAGAGAAATTTAAAAGTTTTCCCTGTAATCAATCCACCATGTTTTTGAAAGCACAGAAAGGGGTGTGTGATGCTGAGACACACAATGGGCAATAGTCTGGAATCTGAGCGGAAGGGTTCCAGACAACCTTCTCCGGTGTCGCTTGGTGAGAGGGTGTGTACAGTGCAAAAGTTTACACTGCATGTCCAGAATCGAGACCGCAGTAAAGTCACAAGACGCAACGTGGATGAGCCCTGACACCGTGAGCTCATTTCTTCTCCAATCTTGAGTTAGCTTTCAGTTGCTGCACACACAGAAACCTTTTACTGCTGCCAACTCTTTCTTGGCTCCCTACGTTCAGTTATAAAACTCCCTGTGGGCTTGTGACCCACAGCGTAAGAGTCTGAGCGTGGGACATCCTCCCAAAGAATGAGGCGGAGACCAGAGGAGAGGGGAAGAGAGCTTTTCATAAAGCAGAAGCAGAAGGATGTACACTGGAAGGCCAAGGTGGGAGCAGCAGGGAGAACAGGGAACTGGGGGCCTCAAGCCTCTGAGGGCTGAAGCTTGTCTTGAGGCGAGGATGAGACCTTTCACGAAGCCACGAGCCTTGCGGGTAAAGGCATGCTCCACGTTCTCCAGGGAAAGGCGGAAGAAACAAGCAACTGCGTTCCACGATGGCTGGTTAGTCTTCACAGTCAGCAGTGAGCGTTCCATGTAGCCTTGCGATTCTAGTCTTGGTCAGTTTGAACTCATCAGAAATCAACTAAACCCCAAACTGGGGCACTGCTATGAAGAGTTTTCTTGATCAGGTTACTTGAAACAGACTTACTGCCCTAAATATGGGCAGAACCTTCTGGTAGCGGCCCAGAAAATAGACGCGGGGGTGGGAAGCTTCGCTTCCGGCCTCCCTGACCTCACACTTGCTGGAAAGCTCATTTTTCCTGTTGCTGAGGCATTCCTTTGAAAACGTTAGAACTGACTTCTTTGGAATTCCAACGGAGACTGAAGACTAGCAGCTCTCTAGGAATCCACCCTGTGTTGGGGCGGATGAACTGAGCAGCTCACAGATTGTTGATCTCTCTGGTATGAGACAGACATTGTTGAACCACACAGATAGACCTACATGTATGGGGTTTATTAGACTGGCTCACAGGATGCAATTACACACACATGCGCTTGTGCATGCTCACACACACACACACACACACGCACACAAGCACACATATTCTATCAGTCACATTTCTTTAGAGAACTATGACTAACACATGCCTAAATTCGGGAAAGGTGTTTGGAGGGAGAGACAGTTGAGCACATCGGTTACCCTGTCTTCCAGTCTTGGTCGCTCTGGGCCAGGAAGGCGCAGCTGATGGTGGTTGTTTCCACCACTTCGCCCTTTTCCTTTGTGGACAGCTTAGGCTCAGGTGGCCCCTCTGCTTTATTTTTAATCAAGCAGTCGCAGGTAATTCGAGGGCTGTCTCCTGAAATGTTAGGGTTTGGGAGTTTAAATCGGGTGCCAAGAATCTCCCTCCTCTCCCATTTCCAGAACCTCTGCCCACTCAACACCAGCATTCCCGCTTTTTGGATCCTGTGAGGGCTACACCCCATCAAATGTCAAATAACGAGTCTCTCTGGCTCTGGCTTTGCACTGGACCCTGGAACATCCCAGTTTTATTTTGGACATGTCTGACATACAGCAGCCGGTACATTCCGTAACATTCACTGGATCACATTGCAGGACGTGACAAAGTGCCCACTACCCTTACGCAGCACTCCAGTACACAATTCCGTGTACACACAACACTTGGTGCCATGTGTGCAGGAATACGGCCGTTTCCCACTCAGCTCAGGGATCAGGATGGAAAGGAGGTTTGCCCTATCAAAATCTTCGGAGGAATTAAAGACTGGGTGAACTGGACTCATCTGTAAGTAGTCACCCAAAGGTGCTCTCCCTCTGAGCTATGCCACCAGCCTCCAGCGTAAATTTAATAATTGTACTTATTGCTCCCTAATTTTCAATCCTAAAATGGTCACAATGGGGTAACCTTGACCAGTGTGCCGTATTTCCGTAGGCACAGCTCGTATCTCAGCACGAGAAGTCTGTCCTCCGGACCAAGTGTCCTCCTGTGGGCCTCGCCTTCCCAGGCTGGCCAGGCGTCATACTTGCTCTGTCGTCATTTGGCATCCCAGCCTCCCTGGGGGCCCCACACGAAGCCGTGCCACGGACCACAGCTCCAAGTGAGCCTTGAAGGGAGAAAAGTTAACTGGTTGACCCCAAATCTCCTTACTGTCAGGCCAGGAGAATATCCCAGACTACAAATGACATTTCAAAGATACCTTCTTAACCCAATTTAAGTGCATGCCATTGTGATTAGCTACATATGCCCAAGAATAAAGATCTAATTATCGTAGCTAGACAAATTAAAATGTTTCTGCAGGCAGCAATCTTTCCTTCCTTCCTTCCTGGGACAGACGAGGTTGTTCTTGTAGGAAGGAGGGGCTGACACCGAGCCATTAAGCAGAAGGACCTGACAAACCTTCCTGTTCTTGTCATTTCTGATGAACCCTGTCTTGACTCAGTGAGTGGCCGCCTCTGAAGCAGCAGCTCCGAAGTGCAGCTTCAGGACCGAATGGCTCCCTTTCAGGGAGTGTTCTAATCACACTGTCCCAAGTTCTAACTATGCCGAAGTCACGTGGTGAGAGAAAGACTCAAGAGATCGGAATGGTTCCGCTGAGGTAGATACTAGAAATCACCACACCTATCTAAGGCCTTTAGTGAGCAATTGATATGTTTATTTAAGCAAACTTGTTTATGTTTTTAAATAAATTAACCAGGTAGGCTGCCTCTTTGAAGTATCAGAACTCAAAGAGCAGCTACACGCAGAGACTCAACTCTTCATTTCTAGGCTCCAGGGGCTGAGGCAGGAGGACCGTGAGTGTGAAGCCTGTCAGCACCATGGTGAAACTGTCACATAGGAAAGCCCTCCCCTTCAAGCTTTGAAAACACGAGTGGGGCTGGTGAGACGGCTCAGTGGTGAGTGCGCTTGTGCCAAGCCTGTCCACCCGAGTTTAATCCCCAAGTGGAAGGAGAGAAGCCATCCTCTCAAGCTGCCCTCCGACCTTCACACTTGCGAGCATCCCCTTCCTCCCCATCCCTCCAACCACGCACACAGAATAGAGATAGATAAGTAGAGGCAGGCAGATCCCTGTGAGTTTTAGGCCGGCAGGCTACACGATGAGACCTCTTTCAAACAAGTAAGTTAACAAAT
>JAMJFZ010001011.1:2400000-2572500 GCA_026225945.1 Cricetomys ansorgei
CAGATAACTGCCACCCGGGGTGATTCTGTACTCATTTGTACTGAGAAGATCGAGGTATGTGCACAGAAGTAGACACTAGCAGGATTTGTTCTGAAACAAGGGCCTACCTCAGCCCCTTGGGGCTTGGGGTGCATCGTCCTGGCTCCACAATGTGTTCTACCTGTTCAGTGGCCACGCGATTCTGTATTCGGAGAGGGGGAACTAGCTGGTGAGGGTGAAAAGGACAGCTTTCCCTGAATACTACACGCAGGCTCCTCTGGACTCACCCCCAAACCCAGCTGAGTCACTGCTCCTTGGATTCCCCAGGTGTGAAAACCAGGGGACATATATGACTGATACTAGCTAGGGGCACTCTTTGGGAGCCATGGCTATGGAAGGGTCAGTCTGAGGGGTCATGGATGTGGGTACGGCCAAGCCCTCATGTGGAAGGTGCTCTGCCTTTCCTTATCTTATCCTGGGGCACTGAGGAGCGAGGCCAGCAGCCTGCAGGAGGCTCTGCCAGCTATCCTCACAGGCCAGGGAAGACAAGAGAAGCCTTCCCAGGAGTCCAAGGGAGAGAGTCACAGGGTGGCTGATGGCAGTATCATCACAGACAGATGTGGGGGCAGCCACTGTGCCCTGGAACCTGACAGAGACGAACAGTGCCTCTAGAAACTGAATCATGAAACACTAAGATGCCCGGGTAGAAACTTCTGGGGTCTGCCGGGTGGAAGGTGAGTCAGCACTGTGGGATCAGTTGTGACGAGAAGAGATAAGGACTGAGGACACAGAGTGGCCTCCCTGGGTCATAGCAGGCAGTCTTCGACAGCTGGCCTTAGGCATCAGGATAGCCTCCCTTCAAAACGTTCGTAACACTTGATAAGAAATGTTTTACTGAGTGACCAACTGCTGTCCAGTTTATATTGGTTCAGTGTTTTTCATCTTTCCGTGGTGTCCTGAAACAAACTGAAAGGTTCTTTAAAAAATTAAAAACAAAGGTGACTTGAAAGAGTGAATTTCTTCTATCGCTCTGCTTATTCTTTCTCAAGTCTCCCTCAGGAGAGCGACTGTGCATTAGAACAACTATTCTCATTCAGAAGCCAGAGGAAACCTCTAGAGAACTCTATAACTGATGGGGGTGGTAGAGAACCGTGATCTGAGGATGACTGTGGCTCTGTGTGTGTGTATGTGTGTGTGTGTGTGTGCGTGCACGTGTGTCTGTCTGTCTGTCTGTAGTGTCGGAACACTGAAGCTGCCTCCTGCACTCCCCGAGACTGCAGGGGGCGCTCACCTGCAAGGGTTTCCAGGTACTGTCCAGCCACTCAGACTCAACAAGCGGTCTGGTAAGTTCTGTGTACTTTAAATAACAAGTGGTCAAAGCTGCTGTACAATCTTTCTACTCAATACCCAAACAATATATGAACTCGAAAGAACTTTCTTCTTCTGGCTTCTCTCCGTGGTTTGGACTGGGTTCTACATGTTTCTCTACCCCGGAAATCATGACTACATACGTGTCAATATCTGTGTTCATGTACAACATGTGAGCGGGCCACACAGTGTTCCCCAGCTTGACTTGCTTTTACGCTCAAACCCGTCCCTTGCCACTTCCCCAGGGGCGCAGACCTGTGACAGTCCCATGCTGTTCTTCAGGGCTCTCTCCACACAAGATGCCTTTCCCACGGAGGGGTAGAAGACATGGCAGGTAGCATCTTTCACATGAATCCCCTGGAATGTCTTTATTTCTGCAGAACACACCCTGGAAGCAGGACCCTCTGACATGTCCCTTTTTATCAAACCTATCCCTGCGCTACTTAGGTGTTTTGTTCCAGAAGTTTCCATCACCCTTTTATTTATTTTTTTAAAAAATGATTTATTTATTATTATTATTTTTATTTTTTCTGTGCATTGTTGTTGTGTCTGTGTGATAGTGTTGGCTCCCCTAGAACAGGGGTTATAGGCATTGTGAGCTGCCGTGTGCACTGGGAGTTGAACTCAGGTCCCCTGGAAGAGCATCCGGAGCTCTTAACCACTGAGCCACCTTTCCAGCCCCCGTTGCTGTTTTCTTCAATGTGCTTCTCAAGTCTTTTCGCTGATGTCTGTGTAGCTACGTTGTGGACCGATTCATTTCCAGTATCACTCTTCCATTACCCACTTTCTTTTGCTAGACTTTTTAAAACTTCCCCTCTGCATGTTTAAATCGTCTTCCCACATGCACAGTGAGTTCCGTCTTCCTTCCCGGTGCTTTCAGGTTTACTTATTCCCAGAGACGCATGTCCCATCGACGCACAGACGCTGCTTTCTTGACTCCTTTTGCTTAAGATGTTGCTTACCAGCCCCTACTCAGAAGTAGTGGGGGAAAATTTAATAAAAAAATCTAAAATTTAATAAAATTTAAAAAAAAATCTATGTTGGAGAGGAAGTGGTGAGCTCCTCAGGTGACTGACGGATGCCACCCACTCGGAGCACTGCTCCTCCGCGAGCAGTCCACACCCTCTTCCTCTTCCCCTGGGCTTTCTCATCCCGAGGAAAGTGTGACTTCCCACTGGATTAACATTTTAAGCGGGATCGTTATGAACTGGTCACTTGCACTCTTGCCCTTTTCAAAAGCATCTGCATAGGTTTCGTTTCTCATCTTAAAATTCCCATCTGCAGCAATTCATGGTGATTAATTTGGATCGTCAGCCTATTGGACTAAGCAACACCTAGGGTTCTGCCTTTGAGCATCCTGACCACCAGCAGTGAGCCATCTCTTTCTGGTTCACTTTGTCCCATTTACTTTCCAGATGTTTGATGTCACCTGCAGAGAGATGGAGTTTAGTGGGTGGGAATGATACGCAGAGCAGGTGTCTTTTGTACAGTGTTGCTCAGCTCTTAGGCCACAGGCAGCACTGTCCAGACTTCTAGCTTGTTCTGCCTGCTTTTCCCAAGGAAGGGCTGGGATTTGGGGAGACTGCCAACTCCATTTCCTTGTTTCTTTCCCTGGTTGCTTCCACGTGTTGAGGCTATGTAATGAAGTGTTTGTGGTCACCTTTGTCCATTTTCTTTCCTTCAAGATTTTGGATATTATTTAGACTGTCAATCTTCCTCTTGTTTTGATATTTGCAGCAATTTGGGAGAGAAACGTGTCTTCTTTGTCGCTAAGAGTACTAGCTCTTTGCTAAAAGCAGCTTCGAATGTCAAAATTAATCATGTTTATTCATCTCATGTATTACAGCAGACTCTGTTCTGCAGTAATGGTGCTCCCGTGGTCCACGCTATCCACAGCGTGCTAAAACCCAGGAAAAAGAGACAGAGGAGGTCAACTTAGGGAGCGATGAAGACAGACAGGAGAGACAGAAGGTGAGACGTGGCTCACTGAGCCTTAGGGTCACTGGGGCAAGGCTTTGATGAGAGAGAGGTTTCAGAATTGCTAACAAGCCACTTCTGTTTAACTTGGAAGAAGCACTTCATCATTCTGGTCTAACGAGGGCTAACGCGTACCTTAACATAGACTGTTTTCTCTTTGTGTGCCCAGGGTACTTCTTGTATTAAGATGGTTCGGGTCTAGGAATCTACTTTTATATAAATTTAAGGAAATACATTTGGAGTGACATTAAAGTGAAATGATGTGAAACTTAACATCCTAAGATGTCTGGATTCCAGGGTCTAGGAACTAGGGATGTAGTTTGGTCAGCAGAGTGCTTTCCTGGCATGTGCAAGCCCCTGGGTTTCATCCCAGCACCACAGGAGCCAGGCATGTAGTCTCAGCACTATGGCTGTGAAGGCAGGAGGATCAGAAGTTCAAGGTCACTCCTGGCTGCACACCAACCCCAACGCCATACTGAGCTGCTTGAGACTCAGTCAAAACAAACAAACAAACAACAACTGTTGCTTGTACCCATCCACAGGACCCTTCAGGCGAGGGGGTAGGGTTGGCATGGAGCCAAGACACAGAGGCTCCGGAAGCCAGGAGAGTAGCAAAAGGCAGACTCAGTTTATTACAGGGGGGGAAGCCTATTATACCCTCCACCCGGCCCAGCGTCCCATGGGCTGCCAGGCTGCAGCTGCTGCTCCCTAGGCGTGTCTGGGTAGTTCTGTCTCTGGGCATGCCTGGGCAGGTCCATCTCTGGAAATGTCCTTGCAGGACTCAGGCCTTGTTCTGTCCAGTGGCAGGTCCAGTTTTCTCTTACAAACAACAACAACAAACATGTTTTGAACTACCTGTATTTTGGTAATGTTTGTATTAACAGTTCATTGTATCAAGAGTTGCCTGATAGGTCAGGAATATAGAGAAATGCGACAAAATGTTTTCAGGAGGCATGCAGGGATCCTAGGATAACACGGTTAACTCTGTTTTAAATACAGGAAATGCCAGCAAGATTAATGAGAGTACCTTTAACAGCAAACAATTAAAAGCAATGCAAAACTTCAAACTGGCACCTCTTCCACACTTGTTCCACACTGGCATCATCCTTGGCGTTTTCTGTAATAACTTCAGACTTCAGAAGGACTCTACACAAGCTGGGCTGCCTAGTCTCACTTCTGCTTAATCGGGGAAGCACTTGCTGCAAGGGGGAAGAAGTGGCTCAGTGAGCAGAGTCAGGACAGCTTCGGAGGAGTGCCCTTCCCTAGCCATTTCCCCTGTCCGGGGCTTGAAGAAAGAAGCCATGGGTAGAGGACCTTTGTGAGGAGTGGGGAGATTGCAGCACCGGGAAACCCATCAGAGTTGGGAGCAGTTTGGCCTGAGGAGGAGCTGAGAACCCTTGGCTTTGCCTGTCTGCTCTTAGCCTGCACCTTTGACTCCTACAACCAACAGCTCCTCACCAGCAGGAATAAGGGTCCTGAACAGAGAGTTGTTGGGCAGGAAGACTGGGGATTGAGTAATGAAGAAGACAAAAGCAACATCTGGGACCAGAAGATCTTGCATAAGCGAAAGACTTTTGCCAAGCAACTTTGTTAAGAAATAGAGCATCAGCTGGGCAGCGGTGGCCCACGCCTTCAATCCCAGCAGTTGGGAGACAGAGGAAAGCAGATCTCTGAGTTAGAAGCTGACCTATTCCACAGAGTAAGTTCTAGGACAGCCAGGACTATACAGAGGAATGCAGTCCAGAGAAAAAGAGGAAGGAAAGGAGAAGGAAAAAGGGGAGGAAGAAGAAGAGGAGGAAGAAGAGGAGGAGGAGATGGGAGAGGAGGAGGAGATGGAAGAGGAGGAGGAGGAGGAGGAGGAGGAGGAGGAGGAGGAGGAGGAGGAGGAGGAGGAGGAGGAGACACAGGACTAATGGACTAATGTTCCCTTTATCTTTTCATCAGGGTCTCTGAGAAAGTCCAGGGTCATTCTGGCTCTCAACACTTACCCGCTATCTGCACCTCACTTATGTAAGGGGTGAAAAAGGTACATTCTCAAGACAAAAGTGCTCTCAGCGAGCTCGGGTGCGACCGCAGATGAACAGAAAGCACTAGACGCCTGCTGACTCTGCTAGTCTAGCTATCTCACTCATACTAGACGTGTGGAGTAAAGAATGATGAACAGCCAAGCCCCTTAACAACCCGAGGACCTGACAGACTTCAGGCATCTGAAAAAACCTTAAAATAAACATGGCACAAAGCGTGGAGATCAATTCACACACGGCCTTTGCTGAGAAATAAGACAAGTGTCAGTGGCAGATGGCCGTACGGTTCCGAATGGTTCCATGCCCTTTCCGCAGCACCCAGCCAGTGAGGAAGAGGAGGGAGGCACCGGCATCACCATCACCAGCTTCTCGGTGCTCAGTTGCTATGCTTGCCGTTTTGTCTGGGTTGCAAGATCATAAAGTAGACAGCCTTGCGTTCCGTCCTGTGAGTCTCGGTACCTGTCGTTATGAAACAAGGTTCCTCACGCCTCACACCTCCCATTCACTCCAGGGAGCTTCTCGAGTACCAAGTACTTCTCAGAGACTCTCTGTGTGGGCAACATTGGGTAGCATTCTCAATATTCTGCCGTGAGGTTCACACAGAAAAATGGCCGGAAATGAATTTCCTTAACCAGACAGACAGCCATCCATGAAGCTCTCAGCCCAAACCCCTTGCTGGAAAGCCAACTTGCTATTAGACATTTTATGAGTCTACATGTATTTTGTGATTTATTTACTAGTAAAGTCATGACTGGTTGATCCATCCTGGGCAGTCTGAAAGCTTTTCTTCATTCACTCAACAAACAGATGAGGAGAACGAAGACTCACCTAGACGAAATGTTACTCGATTATCCGATAAAAGGAATATGAAGTCCTTGGACCCTATTTTGGCAACAACAGTGAAAGCAACTGTTCTTTGTCCATTTGGAGGAGTACCAAAGCCAGTGGCTCCCAGAGCCTCTGTGAGAGGTGGCATGCTTTTTGGGGAAGCTACATTTATGGTTGGAAGTGCTTCCCGACCCTGCTCTTCATACAGGTGCGTATGTATGTCTATATGTGTACATGTGTTTAAACATGTGTGTTTACATGCGTATGCATGTGTCTAGGGCCAGGAAGGTGGACTGGAGAAAGAACAGGAAAAACGGGTTGAGGTCTTCCCCAGGTCTGCGATTCTATAGTGTTTTACTAAATTTTTATTATTTATCTCTTTTTATTAGTTCTTCGAGAATTTCATAAAAAGCATTTCGATCATATCCACCCCTCCCCAAACTCCTCCAAAATCTGCCCTTCTCTGTTAACCCCAGGCTATGTTCCCCTTCACCCCTCTACACCCACCAAGTTCAATCTGTGCTGCCCATATACTCTCAGATATGTTGCCATCCCCTGGAACATGGTCACGCACCCAGAGAAAACTGAGTCCCCTTCCACCCCCTACTCCCCACACCCTGTCCATGTCCCAATAGCAATCAATTGCCTTAGTTCCTTAGCTAAGGATGGGGCTCATGCCTGCAGCCCACTTCGTGCTGGGATTTCATCCGACTGCAGTTTACTGAGGTCTTGTGCACACTGTCATGGCTGCTGTGAGCTCACATGTGCAGCTGCCTCACTGCATCCAGAAAACACCGACTCCCTGAAGTCACTCGCTGCTTCTGGCTCTTCTAACCTTTCTGCCCCTTCTTTCGCAAAGTTTCCTGAGCCTCCAGAGGAGGAGGCATGGTGTGGACCCCCTGTTTAAGGAGTACAGTCTCTTTCATCTGCATCTTGACCAATTGCAGGTCTCTGTGTTAATTGTCTACCACACACTAAAAAAAAAACAAACCAACAAACTTTTCTGATAAAAGTTATTGAAGCACTAAGGTGGGTTTAACTGTAAATCATTAGGAGTTGATTTAGTCTTAGGTCCATTCAGCAGAGTACTAAGTAGCAGTTTCTCTTAGGGCCTGTGACCTGTCTAGTCACAGGTTCTTGACCTGATCACAGAGCCAAGTATGGGTTTCAGTTTGTGGAGCTGGACTTCAATATAATCATACAATGATTGGTACTATTGCACCAGCAGCCGCTAAGCCAGTCATTACCGTAGCTCACAGCGTTCAAAACTGGGAAAGACTGGCCACTGTTTCTCTCCTCTGGCAATATGCGTAGCGTTTTCCAGCACCATGAACGCTAGCCGGTGGGGATGAAGCTTCCCAGTGAGTGCTAGCTTGATTTCTCCATGTTCCATGCCTCAAGGTATGTGTCAGCAGGTTTGCCTTGAAGATTTTAAACACCTCTACTGGGAGAAGAAAGATGACTTGAACAAAAAAGGAAGAAAAACTCAAGCAATGACCTAACTGCAGATATGCAAACCTCAGTGCGGAAGTAAAGACAACACACACACACACACACACCAAAATAACACAACTTCTCTGAAAAATGCAAACTACACAGAAATGGTCCCTAATACAGATGACCTTCCAGACAGAGAATTCAAAAGAATGATCAAAACTGTGGCCAAACAACTCAAAGAAGACGGAGGCAAAGAGATGAGTGAAATAAAGGAGTCAATCCAAGATGTGAACATAGTTTGGAGTTTTGTAAACAAATCTCTATGTTCCTTTATTGGAGTAAGATTCTTGACGTACACAGTAATGCATTTACCAAACCAATGCCCTGCGCAGGAGTTATGTTATCCATCTGGACAGTTTTTGCCTATTGATCGATAGTTTCAATTATAAAGTTTTTACATCAAACGGCTTTGGATGTGACCAGGCTGTCACCTCTAAAGAAGCGGCATGCAATTTTAGGTCTATTTTAGAGCATTAAAAAGCTTATGCATCTGATAGCTGCCCCAGATACTCTTCTGTGCACGGTGGCATTGAGCAGACAGAGCTCCTCACTCACCCAGCCTCTTAGAGTCTCATCTGAGAGTCTGCACTCCGAACCTGTGACTTAGGAGACAGAGTGCTCCCTCTCCCAGCACCGACTTCTTACACTGACAGGACGCCTTCACTGCCATGAAGACACAACACCAGCTGTTCTGCACGCGGCCAGCATGTGAACAACAGGTCTGTGCCACGGTGGGTGCTGTCATGACATCCAGTTAACTAAAGGCCTTTTAAAAATGCCAAATTGAGTTAAAAACCAAGGGTACAAGTTCATGGCAGCAGACTGTGCCCATGCTACTCATGGGAGACTTTTAAGACATGACTCAAATCTGCGTAGCCCTGAGGTGATCCTGCAAAGTGTGGATACAAAAAATGCAAGGTTAGGGAGGCCAAGTTCAACATGATGTCATCATACAAGTCAAACTTGGAAGATCATGTCGAGCGTCTGTTCTGGCAGGGAAGCATCTGCACATATAGCTCTATTGTAACAAAGAAACTTGTACATCTTACACTGACGTGTTTTAAAGTTATCAACCGATTTTCCTTTCCAGTGAAATCCAAAATAAATAAATAAATAAACTAAAATTACGATGGAGAATGTCCATTCCAAGTAAAATCTTACAGTTCTGTGGATTCCCCCGTTGAGTGGCAGGCCTTAAGTCAACATTAGGAGAGAATTTTATTTTAAAAGTATCCTCTTAAAATGCAAGGGTGTCCATTAAATATCACAATTAAACTTACCAAAAGAAAAGCCATGCTGTCAAAAGGCCTGCTTATCCCCTAGACATCTCAAACCCACCCTTTGCTGACCTTCTATACCTGGCTGCTTTAAACTTTCTTTTTATTAAACAAGAGAACATAGGCAGGGACACATCGGTGAATGCTAATTATCCGTATTCACATAGAGACTCAGTGTCATTTCTGAGTCCAGTGTACAGAGAAGGGAGGAAAGCGGGAATTCCATGCAGCACTTACCACACAGGGGCCCGGCACCCTCCGGCCTCCAGAGCAAAGGGAGCTGGAGGGGTTTTCATTTCCCACAGAGCCTGGAGTGGTGTTTTGGAGACAAGAAGGGGTAAATAAGAATATAGGACAGAAGAGTTGAGACTGTTTCCCTCTGTATTTTGTTCAAGGTTGTTTTCCCCAAATAAGTTGAGAACCATGGCGTTAAGATGAGAGACCTCGGAAGCAGGGTGCCTGGGTGCAGGAGAGATGAGGGGTGAGCAATGAGTGTAGCTTCCTCCCAGGGACTCGAGAAGATTAAAAACAGCTCAGTATTTAGCAGAGTGTGCTACGTACCAGGAGGAATCATCTACAATTGCATCAGCGTTAACACGGAAGCTGTATATTTAAAGATACCAAAGACGATGGTATCAAACGCAAGGGAATGTTGACGGCGGATACGCCAAGAAGACATAAGGTGTCTGTCCACCTTCTCTCCGGATAATGGACTCTTGTCCTGTTTTTGGAGGGTTTCCCTTTCACTTGATATAAGCTTGGGAGAAGCACCAGCCTTGTCACGACCTGAAGTGATTCAGAGTGTGGCTCATTTCAAGTGTGGCCTGCCCGTGCTGCCCCTGGTGAAACCACGTATTACCTCCGTGGCTCAAGTGCTGAAGAGCCTGCAGTGGGCAGCGTGGGCAGTCATGCTCCTGTGTCCTCCGGGTAACCAATCTCAGCCACCTGAGTAGTTTGGGGGCTTGCCGTTAGAGAGATGAACGGGAAGAGTTACCAGACATTATTATGCAAAAATATTAAAAGTCCAAAGTTATAAAGTCTAAAAGAAACCGAAAATGTGGGGATCCTTCAGTGCTCTTTTGTCTTAGTTACCTAGCAGCAGGGAAGAGGCCTACTTGATCATGGTGGATGACACTCTTTATGTGTTTTTAGATTTGGTTTGCAAGCATTTTATTGAGAAGTTTTACTAAAGGAAATTGCCCCATAATTCTCTTTCTTTGTTGGGTCTTTGTGTGGTTTGGGTGTCAGTGTGACTGTGGCCTCGTAAAACAAATTGGGAAATGTTTCTATTTTGTGTAGTAATTTGAGAAATATTAGAATTAACTCTTCTATGACAGACTGGTAGAATTTATGCTAAACCTACCTGGCTCTGGGCATTTTTCAGTTAGGAGATTTTTAATGACTACTTCTATTTCACGAGGGGTTGTAGGTCTGTTTGTATTGCTTATGTGATCTTGATCTAACTTGAGTATGTGGTATGCATTGAGAATATTATCAATTTCTTTTAGGCTTTCCAGTTTGATGGTTTTAAAAGTATGTTCTTACGAATATCTAGATTTCCTTGGTGTCTGCTGTTATATCACAGTTTTCCTTCATGATTTTGTCAATTTGAATATTTGGATAATTTGGATATTTTCTCTCCACCTTTTAGTTCATTTGAATAAGGGTTTGCCAATCTGACTGATTTTCTCAAAGAACCAACTGCTAGCTTTGGTGATTCTTTAAATTTTTTTTTTCCATTTTATTGATGCCAGCCCTGAGTTTGATTATTTCCTTTTAGGTGTGATTTCTTCTTCTGTTTCTAGATCTTTCGGGCGTGCTGTTAAATTATTAGTATGACATTTATCCAAGTTTTTAATGTAGGACCTCATTGGTATGAGCTTGCCTCTTAGAACCGCCTTCACCGCGTCTGATAAGTTTGTGTTGTGCATTCATTTTCCTTCAATTCTAGAAAATCTAGTAATTTCTGTTTTGACTCATTTTTTTTTTTAATTTAGTAGTGAGATGTTCTATTTCCACGAGCTTGTAAGCTTTCTGTTGTTAATATCAAGCTTTAATCTGTGGTAATCAGATAGGGTGCAGGATGTTATGTTTTTCTTGTTTCTGTTGAGGCTTTCTTTGTGTATGAGTTTGGGGTCAGTTTTGGAGAAAGTTCTATGAGATGCTGAGGAGACGATATATTCTTTTGTGTTTAGGTGAAATGTTCTGTAAATATGTTAAGTCCATTTGGTTTCTAATGTCAATTGGCTCCAGTATTTCTCTGTTTAGCTTTCGTCTGGATGATCTGTTTATTGGGAAGAGTGGGGTAGTGAAGTCTTGTCCTACCAATATGTGAGGGTTGATGGGTGATTTAAGATATTGTAGTGATTTTTTTTTCAATGAACTTTGATACCCTTGTGTTTGGTGCATAGATTCTAAGAATTGCAATGTCCTATTGGTAGACTTTCTTTCCTTTGATAAGTATGTAGTATCCTTCCCTGTCTCTTCTGATTAGTTTTGGTTTGAAGTCTACTTTGTCAGATATTAAAATGGCTACACCAGCTTACTTCTTATATCCATTTGTTTTGAATATCTTTTTTCATTCTTTTTTTTTACCCTGAAGTGGCGATTATCCTTGATGTTAAAGAGTGTTCTTTCAGATGCATCAGAGGATGGATCCTGTTTTTGCATCCATTCTGTTAGTCTGTGTCTTTCTGTCGGGGGAACTGAGACCACTGATGATGAGAGACGTCAATGATCAGTGTTTGTTAGTATCTGTCATATTTGTTGTTGTGGGGTATGTGTGCGTGTGTTTCCACTCTTTTGATTTTCTTGTTTGGGGTTATTTATTCCTTGTGTTTTCTTTAGTCTCTTAACCTCTTTAGGTAGGAGATTTTCTTCTGTAGGGATTTGTACATAGATTTTGCATAAATGTGTTTATTTTTTAAACTTGGAATGCCTGAATTTATTCATTTAATGTGATTGAAAGCTTTGCTGGGAGTAGTAGTCTGGGCTGACATGTGGTCTCTTAGAGTCTGCAGAACATTTGCTCAGACCCTTCTGGCTTTTAGAGTCTCCATTGAGAAATCAGGTGTTACTATTATAATAAATCTGCTTTCATATGTTACTTAGTCTTTTTTTTTCTTGCAACTTTTAATATTCTTTCTTTGTTCTGTACACTTAATGTTTTGATTATTACATGCCAAAAGGACTTTCTTGTCTGGTTCAGTCTATTTGGCTTTCTGTGTGTTTCTTGTACCTGGATAGGTGTCTACTTTTTTAAGTTAGGAATTTTTTATATGATTTTGTTGAAAATATTTTCTGTGGCTTCGGTTTGGGTTTCTTCTCCCTCTCTATTCCTATTATTCTTAAATATGGTCTTTTCATGGTGTCCCAGATTCCTGGATGCTTTGTGCCAGTTTTTTGTTTGTTTGTTTGTTTGTTTTTTTGGATTTAACCTTTTCTTTGAGTGTGGTATCCATTTTTTCAATTGTGTCTCAATGCCTGAGATTGTCTCTTCCATCTCTTGTACTGTGTTGATGAGGCTTTCCTCTGAGGTTCCTGTTCCAGTTCCTAAGTTTTTCATTTCCAGATTGCCCTCACTTTGAGTTTTCTTCATTGATTCTATTTTCACTTTCAGGTCCTAAACTGATTTATTCATTTCTTCCATTGTTTGCCTTTTGTTTTCATAGATTTCTTTAAGGGATTTATTAATTTTTAAGGACCTCTATTGTACTCACAAAGGCTTTTTTTTAAAGGTTTTTTTGTTGTGCTTTAGTTACGTTGCAGTCAGGGCCTGCTGTGGTAGGCTTGCTAGACTCTAGTGGAGACATGCTGTCCTGGTTGTTGTTGATTATGTTTTTAAAGCTGGCATTTATGTATCTGAGTTTGGGGAGATTGTAATTCTAAGTGGTGATAACTGGTCTTGCCTTTGTTGGGTGGTTTTATTCCTTGGTTTTTGTTGCCCTCTCTGGTTCTTAGGAGAGTGTAGTAGCTGTGTGTTGCCTGGTAGGAACTTCTTCTGGGATCCTGACAGGTGTGGCCACTGGGGTTTTCAGGTAAAATGTGTTTCTTGGTATTGGGAGATGGCACTTACAAATAGGATGAGCTGGGGAGGGCAAGGGGGGGTCACAGGGTTGGGGAAGCCAGGCATTCTGTGGCTAGACCTCTGGGAATGGTGGCAGAGAGTGAGGAGAGGCCACAGCAAGTGGTGTGCTAGAGTGAGATCTGGAGACTGGACACATGAGATATGGAGGAGAGGAGAGAGAGTGAAGCTCTCTCCTGAACTTCCCTACATGCTTTGCTTCCCCATTTGCTTCTCTCTCAGGATTGGCAGGTTCCCAGAGAACACCTGCTGGAGTTTGGGCTGGAATAACAGGGTGAATCCGGAGGAAAGTTGGAGGAGAAGGTCTTTGTGATGTGCTGGAGATAGGGGTAAAGAGGAATGGAGGCCCCAGGGTGTGGTCTGCTGCAGTGATGGGGTGAGGCTGGGAGAGGATTGGAGGACAGGAAGGAGAGGTGGCGATCTGCGGTTCCTGCTTCCTTGTCTGAGCCCTCAGCTCCTTTCTATCAGTGTCTTTAAAGCCTCCTCTTCCTCTTTGTTCTCCTCCTCTTTCCTTCCTCCTTCCTTTTCTTCCTCTTTCCTGTTCTGCCTCTTCCTCCTCTTTTTATCGTCATCACCATCATCATCATCATCATCATCATCACCATCACCATCATCATCATCACCATCATCATCATCACCATCATCATCATCATCACCATCACCATTATCATCATCATCAGCAGCAGCAGCAGCATCATCACCATCATCATCATCACCATCATCATCATCACCATCACCATTATCATCATCATCACCATCACCATCATCATCATCATCACCATCATCATCATCACCATCATCATCATCCACCCCTCATCACCTGTTCCAGGTACCAAGTATTGCTGCAAAGAATTTGGTCCTACCTTTGATGGCCTCTCCTAGACATCTGTACCTTCATAAGACAGTTAGTACACCAGGTGAAGGGTCTCTCTGTTCCCCACGCTGGCCTTATTCTGTGTGACTTGAGTGTTCTGTCACTTCTTTTCCAGATTTCCATTTTATTTCAGTGGACGTTAAAGATGGGTCATTGCTGAGAGCCCCAATAACCTAGCAACATGGTTGAAGTCTGTTGACAAGGTTCCAGACTCCCTGGCTGGGAACTTTGGCTTATTAGCCATTTTGCCCCTTTCTCCCCTTTGCTGTAATGGTGACAAAAGCCTTTCATTTCTGTATGGCCTAGTAATACCTTAGCTGGCTGGTGTTAGCTGAGAAGGGGAAGCAGTCATTTTTTACTCAAAAGTAATTGTCATTGTAAAATATCTTACAGGCTTCTAAGTCCTGGCATGTATAAAGCTACCTATTTATATTGATAGTACATTGTAAAGGATATTCCTGGAATGGGTGTTGGTCCTCCCAGGAAGAGACAAGCCTTTAACAGATAGAAGCAAAAGGAACCTAGATAGAGAAAAAATAAATTCGCACCAAAGAGCTAAAAACCATAATAAATAAAAACCTTCTTTGCCTACATGGCACCCTGCTCTGTTTGAGGCAGATGGAGATATTATTCAGCCAACAGTAACATTCAACCAATTATGGGTTAATGAGTCAAATATTCTTTCATAGTAAGCATGATAACCTTGAAGTTTGTAAGTCACTGGAGGAAGGACACCCAGCTCCCCCCTGGGCATGACTACATCTACATATGAAACCAGTTCCTCTGAAGGCCTGAGCAACATCTACATAACAAAAAACTGTATTTGGCTTTTTAAATGTCTTGCCAGAGCAATTTTCTCTCTTTTTGGTGTGGGCCCCTTCCCCTGGTAATGTACATTGTCAGTCTCTCCCTCCTTTTCTTCTTGGTGTAGTTTTTCCACTGACTAGGTGCACTGTCAGTTTCTCTCTTGCCCCTCTCTTTTCTTAATATGTACACTGTCAATTCCCCCATTAAAAATGCTCCTGCGTTTTACTTCTAAAGCATGTTCCATGTGTCATTTTAAAGCGTGATCATGCGTGCCATTCCTTTGGATCCCATAGAAAGAACGAACTACTCTGTTTGTTTGTCATTCCTCATTTTTCCTGCACTAGTACTCCCTCCTGCGTAGAGTTCTGGTGAACCCATTTATGGAAAAGATTGGTTCCCTCCACAGGCCACCACTTTCGTTCAGATGAAATTCTTTGGAGAGAACTTCATTTTCAAAATAAGGATTTCACATCAAAATAGAACTCCGTTCTGTGACCTCATTTTGTGTCTTCAGATTCTATCAGTTCAGCTCTGGTCAAATACCACAGAGCCTCTCTGTTCTCCACAAGCAGGGCAGACACCTGGGAATGGTTGACAAATGTTGTTACTCCCAAGTTTGGGATTTTGGAAATCAGTTCTCACCTCTTCTGAAGAAATGGTTGTTGGAGGAGTTTGCATTTCTGTTCTACCTTCAAATTTTCCTTGCTGGCTTGTTCATTATGTCTGACTATTTCATCTCGAACACCGTCATTATATCCAATTACTTGCTGCTGTTCTTTTTCTCCCTCAGCAGACCAGGAGGGGCTGACTTGTCAATCAGTTTCAGGGGAGGAGCCAGTCTGGGTTCCTTGTGCTGAGACTGGAGCACACAGTGTTGTTTCTGGGCTGCGTGGGGAAGGAAGTGTTCTGAAAGCCAGAGGTAGGAGTTCAGATGCTCCCAACAGAAGGAAACTAAACTGAAACAAGCCAATTAGACCTCGGCAGAAAAAGTCATCAATAATGGATCATTTTAAAGACAGAGTCAGGGTTGGAAGACAAAGTAGAGAAATCGGTCAAGGCCAATGGGAAGTTAGAAACAAATGAACGGAACAGGCGAGAGCTTTGGGATACCATGAAAGACCTAGTTGCCAAATTATGGACAGAGAAGGGCAATACCATGGCGAAAGCATAGAGAGTGTCTGCTGTAAAGTCATAGAAAAAAAAATCTCTAAACCCAGAGGAGAGACCCCTAGCCAGGCACAAGAAGCTCACAGAACACCAAACAGACAAGATCAGAAAAGAGGTTCTATAATCTTTAAAAATTTAGAAATATGTAGGGGACCATGCAGGCTCTGTGTCTGCCCCTGTGTCTTATGGTTGTCTGGCTTGGTGTGAGTCAGGGGTGGGAGTGGTGCTGGTCTCTGACCCTTCTCCCCGCCCTTGGGACCCTTTCCTCTTGCTGGTGGCCTTGCCCAGCCCTGATGTAGGGGCTTGTGCCTTCCTTGTTCCATCTTGCTCTGCCCTGTTTGAATGGTAGCCCTGGGAGGCTTGCTCTTTGCTTAGGGGAAGCAGGGGTGGTGATGGTGGTGGTGGTGGTGGTGGATCTGGGGAAGAGGGGAGAAGGTGGGGAACTGAGAGGAATGAGTGAGAGAAGAATGGGGGTCTGGATATATTATAAGAAAGAAGAAAAAATTAATTATAATATAAAAAATAAAAATAATAAAAATTAAAAAATAAATGAAAAATAAAATACAACTCTAAGATATTCAGAAGTAGCTGATATTATCTTTAGGATCCCACATTTTGCATTAACTTTGTATAAATAACTTCTTTAAAAATTTTATTATATTTAAAATTGCATTTGTGTGTGTATGTGTGTGTGGTGTATGTGTGTGTGTAGTGTATGTGTGTGTGTGGTGTGGTGTGTGTATGTGTGTGTGCTGTGGTGTGTGCGCGTGTGGTATGTATGTGTGTGTATGTGGTATATGTATATGTGTGTGCGTAATGTATGTGTTGTGGGGTGTGTATGTGTGTGTGTAGTGTATGTGTGTGTTGTGGTGTGGTGTGTGTATGTGTATGTGTACATGTGTGTGTTGTGGTGTGTGTGTGTGGTGTTTGTATGTGTGTGTGTTGTGGTATGTGTATGTGTGTGTGTGTGGTGTGGTGTGTGTGTGTGTGGTGTGTCTGGTATGTATGTGTGACATATGTGTGTGTGTGGTATATATGTGTGTATGTGTGTTGTATGTGTGTGTATGTGTGTATGTATGTGTGTATGGTATATGCGTGTGCATGTATACGTGTGTGTGTATGATGTATGTGTGTGTTTATATGGTGTATCTATGTGTGCATGTGTGCATGTATATGTGTGTATGATGTGTGTGTGTATGTGTGTGTAGTGTGGTGTGTGTGTGTATAATGTATGTGTGTGTGCTGGGTGTGTGTGTGTGTGTGGTATGTGTCTGGTATGTGTGTGTGACATATGCGTGTGTGTGACATATGCGTGTGTGTGTGTGTGTGTGTGGTGTGTATGTGTGTGTATTTGTGTGTGTGTGGTGTATGTGTGTGTATATGTGTGTATGTATGTGTGTGTGTGTATGTGTGTATGATGTATGTGTGTGTGTAAATGGTGTATGTGTGTGTGTTTGTGTGCATGTGTATATGTGTGCATGATATGTATGTGTGTGTGTATGGAGTATGTGTGTATATATGTGTGTATGTGTGTATATGTGTATGTATGTATGTATGTATGTGTGTGTATGTGTGTGTGTGTTCATGCCCTTGCCACAGTGTTGGTATGAAGATCAAAGGACAACTTTACAAGCTTGGTTCTCTCTCCTTTTCACCATACGTACCCTTAGGCGGTCAGGCACAAGCCATTTCTTACTGAACCATCTAGCCCTCCCCTATAAATAATTTTACTCATTAAAAACAAAACAAAACAAAACAAAACCCTTGATAACATGGAGACTATTGCTATGGAATATAGATGTTTTATTTTTATTTTTTTATGTCTGTTTTTCCAAACTTACCTTGATGTAATGAGAGACTGAGATCAATTTCAAGGAAATTCAACCCTAAGATGCTCCGCCCTGGTTTGCAGTGGAGGAAACTGAAGCTCAGCATGGCGACCGAGTCTACTCATGAATGTGGAGATAAACGTGCACTCAGCTCGCAGGTGTGGCTTCTGCCTCTATTGTTCCCTGTGTCACAATGTCAGCCAAAGCCTAGCTGCTAAGAGATGTCACCACAGCCAGGACAGCTCCAAGCAGGCAGAGGGCACATGCCCGTTATCCCTTCACCTCCTGACAACTAGCTCAGTGGCTATGACGGAGTGAGGCGGAGAGGCTGGGCCAGGCAGGGCTCAGGCAATGCAAAGTCTCCCAAATAGGAATGTCCCGGGCTATCAAGAGTGACAGGAGGAAGGACTTGCTGCTCTCGTGCTTTCCTTGGGGTCAAAGGTGACATCCAACCCACCAATTACTGCAATGCAAAGTTGGAAGTGCAACAGAGGAGACAGGGGTTAAATTCATGAAGATAATTGGCCGGATGAGAGATGGTGTTCCCTTTAAAGCCTGGAACTCACATTGGGTTTAAAGGAAGAAAATACAGAAGTAAAAAGAAAAGTTATTTCAAAAGAATATCAAAGATAAAAATATCACTTACGTAACTGGAAGATAGCCATCTCTTCGTCTTAATTAGCTGGAAGTCAGGACTGTGCTGCAGGGGGCATCGCTCCCTGCTGGTGAATCTGCGCTGTGCTGGAAAGGGCCCCTGCAACACCTGCCGGTCCCCTGCATTCCTCTCCCTGGAGAGTTAGCGCCTGGCGGGCTGGCATAGCAGACCATGCGTGGCTTGATGAGATGCTGTGGCAGAGCTTGCAACATCTTGCAAGGAAGATTATGGCGCTGCTGTACCCACTTCCCCAGCTTCTTTCTCCCTCCTTCTCATCCAACCCTGAGTATCTTTCAGATACCAGTCAAGGCCTGGGCATGCCCTCCCTGGTGCTCTGTGTCTTCAGTTGCTCTCTGAAGCTTTACCCTCGACCCTCCTCTGCCCTGCAGCTGAGTGCCAAGCTCCGTTGCTGAGCCCAACGGGCTTTCTTAGACCCAAACCTAAAAGGCGTTTTCTTCCTTTCTCTCTTCCAGGCAACTCCCACAGTTCCCAGCCTGTCTGCCCTACTGCTTTTCTCTCAGATTTTAATAACATTGTCCTCAAGCTTTAACAAAAAAGCTGTCTTGTTTTGCTTGATGGGAGACTGAAGGGCGCTGCGGAGGAGGCTGTTCTGAGGTGTCTCGCTTTCGGCCTCTCAGATGTTTGTGTCACTGTGCAGGATTTTAACTTCAAGTCTCCTTTTTGACGCGCCTGGTGAAGCACCTGGGGCGTTTTCCAGTGATGTGTACGTCCAGCTCTCAGTGACCTTTATTGGGCACCTGAGAAATTCTCAGTTTGCAGAATTACGATTTGTGTACTCTTTTATGTGTTTGTCACACATTCTAGGTAAGACAAGCTGCTTCAGAAAAGCTGTGCACTGCACTCTTTCCTTCTAAGTTTCCCAGAGAGGAACCTCATAATGACTAATTAGAGGCATACCAACACATTGGAGGCGTATGACAAGATCGCCCTCAGGTCACCTTGAGCTAATGAACAGTGCACGATGCTACAGGATTCTGAACAACAGCACGTCCTTGTAGAACAGGTACTACTGAATGGAGAACAGAATCTTACCCAGCCCAAGGCTAAATGTCTCATGAACAAGAAATAATCCTTCATGGCTGCAATTGAGTCATTACTGAGGTAACGTCACTGTGTGGAGGAGAGTTGCTCATGGTGGCAGATCCTTCAGGGGACTGAAAACTAACCTTTCATGTTAAGTTTGGGAGTTGCTCTTTGAGTATAGCAAAGCCTGCTGGGACTGGCTAACTCATTTCTGCCCCAGAAGGAGCTCATAGACCCTCAGAGAATGAGGGTAGAGACCTCAGAGAGTGAGGGCAGGGATATATGAATTTACAGCAAGACAGCAGGGCAAGCAAACTATCAAAGGAAACCTAGAGAGCTGTGCAGGCATTCTGAGATCCGGAGGATGGACCAGGTCCTTCTCTGGGGTCTCCTGCCCTTGTGTCTCTCTGGAATATAATCCTCCGTTGTGTGTCCTGAGGCGCCCCAGTTAAGCCAACTTTACAATGTCCTGAGTTGAGCATAGTTTTATGGGAATGTATGCAGAGCTCAGGGTCCGTAAAGTTCTCACAGATACAATGTAGCAGGATGGGAATGCAATGACAAATTGAAACAAACAAAATGCAAACAGGACACATAAATGCAACCACGGAGAAGTGACAGGAGCACATCAGGCTCCAAGGTGTTCACACACTGAAATATTCAGAATACAAAATCATAACATTAAAAGCACTTGAGTAAATGAGGAGGGTAATGAGTAACATCAATAACGAGAAAGAAAGTATTGAAACAGAAGCCCAGTCCTGGTATACTTGACATTGGAGAGCAGGGGTGAAGTGGGCGGTGCGAGGTCTGAGACCCTCCAGGGAAGTGGCATGGAGGAGAGATGAGAGATAAGATCAAGTGTGGAAGAGACAGAGGAGAGGGTCACATGGGCTTCCAGAGATCCAGGAGGACGGAAGAGCAAGAATTGGGAAACTCAACATCGGAAGAGATAATGGTCCAGAATTTTCTAGATCTGATGAAAAAAATATTCCTTTGTTCTAGACACTTGAGAGGGAGCAGCTGAAAAATAAAAGCCATCACAAACACTGAAGCAAATCCTGCAACACTAGTGATAGAAAGAAGACAATAAAATGGGGAGAAAAGCAAAATTACATATAAACCACGACTCGGGACGAGGAGCCAACCTCTTGGGAGCGACAACGACGGAGAGAGCTGTCGGGTCAAGTGCTGCTGGGCCACAAGGACAAACACTCTCCACCACCGCCTCTCTCTAAAGGAAGAACTGGAATGTGCTCTCTCACACAGAGAGAAGGCTTCCAAAGGGCGGAGAGGCGCAGGCAGCCAGCGACAAGTTCTGGGGGGAGAAAATGGGCTTTGGCTGTCTAGTGAAGGTCTCCTGCAGAGGGGTGTTGAAGAAGCCAAGAGACCCAGCTCCACAGCGGGGTGAACTAGGAGTGAGGAGAGCTACAAAGATCTGAGGCTGAATTGGTAGGGCATGAATCATAAGAAGAATCAACTTTAACTTCCATTAGCTAATAAAGGACGGCTAGTAGCTCTGAACTCACATCTCCTGCTCGGAGCTATTTCATCATTCAAAGACTAACTCATCTACTCGTGCTTGCCAATCCCATATCTATTATGGACAAGGTGTCTAAAAAGACACAACGCTGTAATAGGAAACGCGACAAAGACCGTGAAAGGAAGCACAGTAACCGGGGAGTGAAATGGCATTGGGACGGTCAGGAGAGACTCCTGTGAGACGCTGCCCTTGCAGAAGTCTGGGAGGAAGCTCTTTGGAGGGGCTCTAGAACATTCTAGGGAAAGAACAGCAGAGGGAGCAGCTTACAGGAAGCAGAGCAGAAATGCCCGGTGTACAGGAAATGTCAACAAACCAACCCACTTGGATCAGTGACAGCAACAGATTGAAATGGACCAAACTCACCGATTAGGAAACAGAGATGAACACGTTGGATTCGAGAGTCTCTCATTCATGTCCTGCTCTGAAGAGATCACAGGATAGGGGAAGAGGGCAAAAACCAAAGACAGATGCAGTGAACTGAGCCATGGCCCATTCAAACGCGGACAGACGGATTACCCAACAAAGGCAAACCAAGACGAAATGTAAATCACGATGCAAACTATCTTATTACTAAAGCAAAAATGGAACCCCACGCTCCCAAACCCACCACAGAATACCACTTCAAGACATATGCATATATCAGGTATACATTTGGAAATGCGCAGGGACCGCACAGTCAGGTGGCTCCTATGGAGGCTGTGATTAGACAAGCATATGAAGCGACTTCAAGCACATCGATAAGTTTCTGGCTGGAGGGCTCCTGGGTATGACGTAATCTCGTCATATGCCTCCTGTGTCAATTATAGTTCACAGAGGGCTGAGGAGATGGCTCAGTGGGTAGAAGCACTTCCCAAACAAACTTCTCGACTTGAGTTCTATCCACAGAGCCCACGGTGAAGGAGGCAGCCAACTCCCGACGTTTTCCTCTGATCACGAGTGTTATCACTCACACAGATACACACATACCCAAAACAACAACAAAACAATAAAAAGTTCACACACATGGAAACAGAAACAAGAGCAAAGCCCTGTGACCTCTTGCTGGGGTTTTGATGACTGTTAGAGTGTTTGCCCAACTTGCCCAAGCCACTGAGTTCAACTAATTCCCAGAAAACACACACACACACACACACACACACACACACACACACACTCCAGAACAAAACAAAATAGAAACCCCAAGGCTAAGCCACTCCCCCAAGTCGTATTGCATATGACCATTATGCAGCAGAGCTGTCCAACAGAACACAACATGCTGAAGCTCTAGGTCACAGCTCTGCTGGGGAGAGAGAAAGGCACTGCAAGGCACAGCAGCTCCGTCCTCCTAGGGCGGGCAGGGATGTTCTTGGGCTGCTTAGATGAATGCTAGCAACAACTGACGATTCTGCAAAATCTTTTCGTAAGGGAGCTCCTTGTTTTGAGCAAGAGCAAGGCACTAGTGGGTATTCTACGCATGGCATCAGAATGTCCCTGGCAGTGCGGAAGGAGAGAGCTGGTGAGGGGCTAGGACTAGGTAGGACCTGTGGGCAAGTTCACCAGGGTAAAGCGGCTCCGGCCTGGCCATTGCGCATACTTCCCTGCAGGGCTGGACTGAGGCTACAGGCAAATCTCCAGTGCACAGAGCTTCTCCAGGGACACCTTGGCCTGCCCTTTTGTGTGTCCTCTTCCCCTGCCTTGTATCCTGCAGTCGTGGTCACTTATACACTGGAGAACGCTGGTGTTTCTGAAAGCAATGTAGTTTCCCCCTCCCTACACTGATTCATGCTAGGGCAGGTCTTTCTTGGGATGTGTACTTGGGATAAGCAGCTGTTTCCAGCTGGTGTGCCCTGGTTTTCGGCTGTGGTGGACGCTCAGCACGTTCACATGGCTCTTTACAAACACTCCACTCATCAAGACTTCCGCTGGTGTCACTCAGATGAGTAATGTCTAGTGGAAATGATCGATCCCCCGAAGTGAACGGAGTGCGCAGGACAAGCTCACAATGAAAACTCACGCAGGCTGTGCTTCCTTTGTCCCTCTCTAGCTTGTGACTGGGCGAGGGAGGGGATGAGGCAGCGACTGTCACAGAATCCCGGCAGCGGGGCCAATCTTTGATTTCCGTGGGGTGTATTTCTGCTCTTGCAGGGAGCAGGAACGATTAAAGGTACCAATTGGCAGCAGGGCTGCGCAGCCTGTCGCCTCCACCTGGCGTGCACAGGAGCGCACCCAGCTTGGCTCCCAACAGTCGCCTTCGCGGGACCAGGCAGACAGCACCTGATAGAGCAGCGCCCCAGTTCCAGCAAGGAGGTGGGCTGCCACCCATCCCATTGCGGCCACCAAGGCTCCTAGAGCAAACTGATTTTTTTTTTCAGACCGGATCCGGGAGGCACAGCGGGGACGCCGTTGAGTCCTCACTCTCTTGCGTGCAGCAGAAACTGCGCGGCACTGGGGAGCCTGAGAGAGCTTCGTCCTGCAGAGAATCCAGGAGAAGGCAGGAGGGAGCCGCAGCGCCAGCCAGGCAGAGAGGTGACTCCTAGTGACTGAAGCTCAGCGACCCTCTCCTCCATCAGAGGTGAGCACCACTGAGCTCTGCGGAGCGCAGCGGGAAGAAAAGGCTCAGAGCAACAGGTGCGAGCAGAAGCCACTACGGGAGCCAGGGGACCCGGCCCGAAAGGGATTGGAACCCGCGAGGTGCAGAAGCTCCTCCACCTGCCGGGCGCAGCCAGCGAGTCCCGCCCGCGCAGCTCGCTGCCTGCCGGCGTCCGGCGTCGCCCAGCCCCGCACCGCTGTGTTTTTGAGCCCGCCGCCCCCGCACGGAAGGCTCAACTCGGGACTCGCAGCATCGCCTCCTCTTTAACCAGGCCAGGCACAGGACGGAGCAACCGGGCAGGCTCAGGGCGCGGCCCCCTGCTGTCCTGCCGGTGGCGGAGGTTCTGGGTGGAGACCGCGGTCAGCGGCTCTGTGCTGGACCACCCCGAGACCCTCTGCTACCCCCCTGCACCCCCGAGCCGGCTTTCCAGAGCTGGCACCCCTCCCCAGCGCGCTTGGTCGCACAGCGCCCCAAGGGTGTCCGAGGAAGTGATGGAACTGGCTACCGTGAACCTCAGCGAGGGGAACGGGAGCGACCCAGAGCCTCCCGCCCCGGACTCCAGGCCCCTCTTCGGCATCGGCGTGGAGAACTTCATCACGCTGGTAGTGTTCGGCCTGATCTTCGCGACCGGTGTGCTGGGCAACAGCCTTGTGATCACCGTCCTGGCGCGCAGCAAGCCGGGCAAGCCGCGGGGCACCACCAACCTGTTCATCCTCAACCTGAGCATCGCAGACCTGGCCTACCTGCTCTTCTGCATCCCCTTCCAGGCCACCGTGTACGTACTGCCCACCTGGGTGCTGGGCGCCTTCATCTGCAAGTTTATCCACTACTTCTTCACCGTGTCCATGCTGGTGAGTATCTTCACCTTGGCCGCGATGTCCGTGGACCGCTACGTGGCCATTGTGCACTCGCGGCGCTCCTCCTCCCTGCGGGTGTCCCGCAACGCGCTGCTGGGCGTGGGCTTCATCTGGGCGCTGTCCATCGCCATGGCTTCGCCGGTGGCCTACCACCAGCGTCTCTTCCATCACCGGGACGTCAGCAACCAGACCTTCTGCTGGGAGCAGTGGCCCAACCAGCTCCACAAGAAGGCTTATGTGGTGTGCACGTTCGTCTTCGGCTACCTGCTGCCCCTGCTGCTCATCTGCTTTTGCTATGCCAAGGTGAGTGGGGAGCCCTGGCTGGGCTCTGATGCAGCTTA
The DNA here is from genome assembly GCA_026225945.1 of Cricetomys ansorgei. Taxonomy (NCBI): domain Eukaryota; kingdom Metazoa; phylum Chordata; class Mammalia; order Rodentia; family Nesomyidae; genus Cricetomys; species Cricetomys ansorgei. Next base: position 2,424,721 of record JAMJFZ010001011.1, read on the forward strand.
GTGTCCCCTGCCTGAACCTTGTATCCCAGCTCCTCAGCGCTCCTTACTCCTACACTTTGTCCCAGCTCCCTCGGACATGATCTGTGGAAGAGGAAAGTTAACTTAGAGTTTGAGACCCGCGGTGTGTGCGCGCGCGCGCGGGTGCGGGGAGGGGGGGGAGGTTGCGGTTCCTGTCTAGAAGTTGGTTAGAGAGGTTTTCATCTCTGTTCTCCTTCAAGGGCGCTGTAGCTCTGCCTCTGAGCTCCTCGCTGTGCAGAGGCAATTGGGTATCCGAATCTGTTGCTCAAAAGGATAGGATCCCCATCCCCCTTTTCTGGGTTTCAGTAGCTTTTAAACAAGTCCCTGGGCTCCAAGAAACAATGGGACAAAAGGAGCTGCAGAGAGCCTTTGCTCCCTCTAAGCCATCCAGGGGCCATGGTGGACTCTAGTCCTCTCCTAGCTCTCTGCCGAGACCTGGTGGTGTGGCCCCGGAGCGCTGCTCTTTGACCCCTGCACCCCAGCAGTTTTTTGGAGACCAGGTTCTGTAAACCTCTGCTCACCAGGCCAGGGCTTAGGATTTTAGTTTGGTGTTCTAAAATTCAAGTAGGAAGCCCTACTTCTCCACAGAGACTTGACTGAAGTCTCCAGGGAACTATGGGTGGAAGGAAGGTGCTGCTTTCCCAAAAGGTTGTGTGGACAGCGTCAGGGATCCAGGTGGTGAGCTCAGTGTCTCTGGAGAGGGATAGCTGAACGCAGCTGGAGACGCTGTGTCCTGTTTTGTCTTCATGCATTTCCACTGTGACCGGTGGCTCACAGCTCCTCAGGAATTACAGAGCACTGGGCATTTATGCTAATCAACGTGAGCACTATTTGTTGATGTTCCGTTAATTCGGAGTGCATCTTTAACGGTCACTGGATGTGGTTCTTAGGGTACACTCAGTTTCACAATATCTCCTTTTAGGGTACTGTCAGAACCAGCAGGAAAAAAAGTCCCCGAAAGGTAAACTTTAAAGTTTCCATGCAACTTTCTCCTTCCCCAACTCCCAACCTATTTCACAGTGACAGCAGGACCATAAATAAACTCCTGTCTAGAAAAGCAATGGCTTCTTACATTCTACCCATAAGGCACATTTCCCCCAGGAAAATATATTTAAAAGAAGCCATTTCTCCACACTGGTATGATCAGTGTAGATTGTGTGTCTTTTGAATGGCAGTGTTACCCGAAGGCGAGATGGCAGCACTATTTGAAGTAGCTGGTTTATTCATCTGTCCTTTGCAAATGCAAAGCGAAAGCTGCTGTGCACAGTGGGTTGTGAGGTGTGGGCACACATCCATGAGCAAGGTCAGGGAGCCTCTGTGCGGGAGCTGCCGCTTCTGTTTTATTAATAAAGAAGAGGACTTTCAGAGGGATGCAGCGGATGACTGGATGGGGAGGCCTGGTGAATGACTGAGGAAGAGTTTCAGGAGGTGACATTCGGTCCCTGGCGGGCAAGAGGCTGGGGCCTAGAGCCATACTTAAAATATTGGTTTCTTAAATTCCTAGTCCCTGCCTTGAAATGGCAACATATGCTTTCTTCATTTCCCCCAAAATCCTTAGGGAAAAATAATTTCTACCTTTGTAGGAATGAAAAAGTAAATGTTTAGGACTAAACGGTTTGCCATTAGAGAGTCTACTGAAGTTCCACAGGAGGCAGGGCTTAAGAATTAGTGAATAGGTGATCATTTGAATGTTTTTCATCCAGAAATAGTTGGCTTCTAAGCCACTATTCTAGCTGGAAACATCTTTTGAGTCACTGTTAATATGTGCTAATTTATCCCAGGCCCTGGATAGCTAGAGATAAGTTTCCTGGGGGTGCTGTTTTCTGACAGGCTGTAAGCATACACTACTTAGTTAATGATTCTGAAATTTCAGTGTTAGGTTCCGAACTGGCTGTGTACATCCAAGGACCAGGCTGATGGCAACTGCGAGGACTCACGGATGGCCAGAAAGACACTTGGATAACAATACATTTTAGATCTTTCTTTAAAAAAATAAATGAACTAATTGCATTTCAGAGACAATCTTTCAGTCCACGTTGAATGAGACAGCTCTTTGCACCTGACAGATCCCGGAGAGTGCATTGAGTTGTATCAGTCCAGTGCTCCTGAAAACGGTTCCTCTCTGTATTGTGGGACTCTTGCCTGCTGCCCCTTACCTTCAGCATGCATTTCTGCTTAGAACCCTCCTAGGTCCACAGTGAGGACATGCCCCGTCATGCTCAGTGTCTCAAGAGATGAAACTGTAACTGATCCCAGTGTCTCTACTCTCTCCCTCCATGGTAGGACCTTAAGATCATTTTCCTCTGAGTGCTTGTAGCCTGAGACGTAGAATGGAAACAGAGCTAAGGAAAACATGCTTTGGAGTCATCTCCATGGACTCTTCAGTAGATTCAGTATTCACGGGTGCTTTGAAATTGCTGAACTGTGAACTGATTTAGTTGTGTGACTATGCAAACTCAAGTAGCATCAAGAAGCAGGCCATGGATGCTCAAGCCCATGGATGCTCAAGTGCATTTTTCAGTATCTCCTGTGTCCTTTTTCCCTCGCAGCCCACACGCTTGTGTCTGTTGGGCTGGCTGTTGTCAGCTAGCTGGCCAGTCTTGTCTCCATCAGCATGCTTCTGGCTCCAGCCCTCACATTCCTCTTACGAGTTTTTTCTTTTTTTCTCTCTCTCATAGCTGCTATTGAAAAATTCTCTGCTACTGCCTTCTGTGCGCTTTCTGCCGGCAGAACAGAGCTACTTCACTGCCAGTGTATCAGCGAGTCAGCCACTTGCTCCTATAGCAAGCAAAGGCTTGTGTGGCCGTGGGACACTGGAATGTTTTCAGGTGGTGAGAAGTGTCTCAGGAGGCAGGGAGTCTGTGGACAGAAATTCACACCTGAAGATGGCTGCTGGGATGGCTGCTTTGGCTGCCAGGGTAGGGAAGGCTGGTAAATGCATCAGAGGCTTCTCCATTAGGATGTGACTGAGAAGGCTGCCTCTAGCAGAGAGGAGCAGGCTTCAGCGGTAAGACCAATTTGATTAAATTATTTCCACGCTGTGTTTGAGGGAAACATCCTAGTGGCTGGAATGTGCACCCGCGTCTTGAGAGCCTCTTCAGAAACCCACAGCCCATTCCAAGCTCTTTGCCATTTATCCCAGGTTCTCCATCAGAATAGAAAAGTAAAACTCGGGGCCAGCCATGCAGGCACTGTGGAGCAAGCTCAGATTGCGAATTCCTATATACAACAGCAACAGCAGCATTCATAGCATTTCTCCCAATATGATAGTAGCAAGGGAACAGAAGGACTTTCTCAATTTACTGAAGCTAGCTCGTCTCCCTGACAAGTGTGCTAAATGTAAAACCCGAAAGATAATCGTAAGTCACCAGTGACTCTGAATGCCTAAAGGAGGCTGTCTAAAGACCACACAGCATGTGAATTATACGTGAAAAGAGCCTTGCTCACTGGTGCTTTGCTCTAAGAGACTTGGAGTGAGTGGGCTCATTGCTAAGAACGGGTGCAGGATTGGGCAGCCACACAGAGCAATTGCAAGGTTATATCCTTACTTGTTCTCCTGGTTTTCTCTGCCACATGGTGAACTCCCACAACATGGGACTCCAGTTTTCAGTGACTCTCTGAGCTGCCCCTGTGTCCCGGGTATAGCAGGACCTGATGATTTTAGGCATGCAGATAGATTCTTGGGCAGAACCGAGTCAGGTAGAGTAGTGGATTACATGAGTAAGCCCCACCCCCACACCAAGAGAAGCACCCTCTCTCTCTCTCCCTCTCTCTCCCTCTCTCTCTCTCTCTCTCTCTCTCTCATAGAAACTTTGAGCCTGCTTGCATTTCTGTGCTTCTATCCATGTCTGGGTATGGTCTGTCTTCCAAGGATGCTTCTGAACACTCTGATTCAGGGCTGTTTTATCCAAGACGCTTTTCTATTTTTATTGTTTCATAAGCAATAGTATTGTCATTCCAGAAGGTCCAGTGGTTCTCACTGAAAAAGAGGCAGCACGTAGAACACGAGGTAAACCTGATTTCATCTGTCTGTGTTTTGCAGGTTCTTAATCACCTGCATAAAAAGTTGAAGAGCATGTCAAAGAAGTCAGAAGCATCCAAGAAAAAGGTAATATTCACAGGCCTGTTGTTTTTGGGCAGCGTGGCTTGTTTTTGTTTTAAGCTATCTTCACATCCACTCACAGCTTGAAAAGCCAGCTGCCTGAGATGGACATTTTTTTTTTTTGTGAATTGCTTCTGTAGGGTGGTGCAGAGGTCAGCCCAAGGAGGGCATGGCAATAAACACAGCAGCTCTTGCTGCGTTTAGACAGAGGTAAGGCTTAGTTCAGGGAGAGCACAGAGAGGCCCAGGGATGTAAATTTGCTTAGTTAGCATCCAACATCTTGGAGGGATTTGAAACTGTCAGTCCGATTCTCATCTGAGAGATTGGAGTGTTGCTCTCTTCAGCCCCCAGGAGCAGGCCACCAGCCTTATCTCTTCCCTTGGCACAGAGAGGACAGAGAGAAAAGTTGCTGAGAACCTACCCCACCTTAACTGTCGTTCTCATAGAAGGAATCCGAATTTAATGCCTTCTGAGTAATATTAAAGCTTCTAGCTTTCTGAGAGTCATTGCTTCTTTTACTCATTGAGGAAAAGCTGTTTTACACACCAGGATTATTTACTTTTTACTTGGATGACAACAACCTGATTTCCAGGTTTAGACAATGGAATGAAATCATTAGACAATTTGATTAGAGGGAAGGTAAGCAGACATCTGTAACCCACACACATTACCAGTACTATCCTGAAATGTATTGCTTTTCTTCTTAAATATGTATTCTGATCAATTATATATATTTATTACATTATAAATATTTGGCATATATATATATATATATATATATATATATATATATATATATATAGTAATACTCAGATGATCATATTTCCCATAAATGTTTCAACTTAAGTAAAATAAGCTTGTTCTGACCACCCTGTTTATGCATATCAGTGTAGAGGAGACTCATTCCCCTTACCCACCCCAAGAGTTGATAGATAGTGTCTTGCCATGGAACTCTAGCTGTCCTGGAACCTGTGATGTAGAATAGACTGGCTTTGAGCTTGCAGTGATCCTCCTGCCTCTGCCTCCCAAAGAGACCCCTTTCCTCCTGGTAGCACAAAATTACCTGCGTTTGGGATGCCATCTTATATTTTAACTAACTGCCTAAGAATAAGTCACTGCCTCAACCTTCTGCCCCGGCCCTTCCTTACACCCCAGCAGTTAGTAGGTGGGTTTAGGTTTGAGCTTGCAGATGTCTCTTTTAACAACTGATGAAGTATGAGATCTGTGGCTGGATTCAGCCCTGAATACTGTGATCTCCTCTGCTTCCAATGCTGTTTTTATGCCGTTCTCACATTCTCTTAATGTATTAGGGTTTCCTTTAAGAACTACTTCTCACCTCCAAGAAAATGAGTTCTTAAGAACAATTAAGGACTTTGTGTAATTTCTCCTTGGAAGTGTCTTTCTAGACAGTAGGTACTGTGTGGGAACAAGCTGACGTCTGGTTTCTAAGAAGAATTGGCTTCCTTTGGGAGGCAGCACCAAGACAAAAACATGGATGTCCAAAGTGTTCAATAGGATGAGTATTTGAAGATTAATAACCTTCAGGGAGCTGGGGAGAGAGATCAGTCAGTAAAATGCTTGGCATGCAAGCAGGAGAAACAGCTTGAGCTTCAGAATCCACCTTAAAAAAAAAAAAAGAAAAAGAAAGTTAGATGTGGTGGTGTGCACTTGTAATCTCAGAACTGGGGAGGAAGAGACAAGCAGCTCCCTGGGCAGGCTGGCTGGCAGCCCAGCCTAGTCAGTAAGTTATAGGCCAGTGAGAGACCCTGCCTAAGAGGAAACAAGATGGATTGCTCCTGAGGAAAGATACCTGAGGTTTCCTTTGGTTTTCACAAGCATGTGATCACAACTGTGACCTGCGCCTGTACACAATCACACATGTACACACACACAGGCTAGGGAAGGGAGGGCTTATTGGGATCCACAGTGAAGAAGGTACCTACCAATTATGCTAAATATTTATTATTAATTCAAAAGATTTTAGCCAAGTGGTGAAATCCTGTAATCTCAGCTACTTGGGAAGCCGAGACAGAAGATAACAGTTTAGAGTTCAAGGCAAACGTGAGTCATTTATCGAGAGCCTACTTGTCTAAAAGCAAGCGGTAAATGGGACAGGGCTGGGATGCAGTTTCATAGTAGACCTTATCTTTGACACCCATGGGACCCTAGGTTGAACCCCACAACTGCAGAACAACACAGAGTTTATTCTGACTGAGAGGATGAAGTGACTCTCCTTCAAAAAAAATCTGCTGATTGTCATCTTTGTCTTTGAAGAGATACTGAGAAACTGAAAAGGTCCCAGAAAGAAAGCGTGTTTAAAGGAACAGTGCAAGACCTTGAAAGATATGAGGAATGCCTGTTTTATTTTATAACGAAGAACACAACAGCCATTTTGTAAGCGTGTACACACATAACGTGAATACGTATTTATATAAACTTTCCTTTTGTCCATTGCCACTACATGGGGAAGAAAGTCTGAGCATTTGAACAGGGAGATTTTTCTCCTCCCTTTTCACAGACTCTACCCCTTCACAGCTGCTGAACAGGTGTCTGATCTCGTTTGATAGATTTAATTGCCTTTTTGTTTGTGTAGAACAAATACGTATGACGCTGGGGTGTGTGTGCCAAAGAAACAGACAGTAAAGAGATGCATGGGTGGGGGAGGAAAAGAGAGGGCAAAGAGAGAAGCAAGGTGAGGAGAGGCAAGGCAGGGGAACAAGAAGAGAGACTGAAAGGAAAGAGCCATTCTGGCAGAGAGCAGAAGAGACCACAGCACCTCATCACAGAAGATCTGCTGGGAATGCTTCCTGGCTCTGAGCACAGGACACATGCTCAGTGCTTACTGCATGAGGGACAACATGGAGCTCCAGCGGAGACTGATGAAACACACGTACATCCTGATGGCCAATGGCTGTATTACTTACCTTCCTTGTTACTGTAACAACTATCCAAAAAGGAGCCAACTTATGGGAAGAAGGGTTTATTTGTGTCTATAGTTCAGTAGGGTATAGTTCAGCATAGCGGGGAAGCGTGGTGGTGGAAGCATGGGGTGACTGGTCACATTGTGTCATCATTCAGGAATCAGAGAGGGGCAGGAAGTGGGGTTGGACTGGGAAACCTCAAGGTCTGTCCGCCAGCGACCAACTTCTTCTAGTTAGACGCTACCTTAAGGCCATCCTCAGATGGGAACCAAGGGTTCAAACCAGTAAGCCCAGGCTGGAGAACACTGCGCATTCAAACCACAGCAATGGAGTGATGAGAAATGGTTCCAACGGAGAATATGGATTGATGGAGCAGAGATTTTGATAGTTGTCCATTCTAACAACATGTATTCTCAGACCTTCTCAACAGCTAAGCAGTGTTCTGTCCACGTGCTGTTCTCATTTGCTGATGTGACATGGACAAACTATCTCAGAGTCTGTAGCCTATCAGCAACAGACATTTAATTTCTATAGTTATGGAGGCTGGGAGTTCAAGGGTAAGTGCACAAGATTTTTGGCCCCAGCCTTCTGCATCTACACATACTGGATAGAGCCAGGTAACTCTCTGGGCTCTTATACAGGGGCAATGACCCCTCTCTGGAGGGCTTTTCCTTCAGAGCCTCAGCCTCTCCCAATTGTCCCACTTCCAGATGCCGGCATCTTGGTGTCCAAATTTCAACCTAAGAGTCTGGGGCGTAGGGATGGTGCACACACTCACATCACCAAACAGAGCCTTCTGTATAAAGGTCACCACTGTTATGAAGTGTAAGTCCAGCCCTTTGTGATGGACACATTCACATTTGGAGAGAAATCCAGGAAAAAGTAGGAGTTCTTTTCAGAAATAATTAAGAGCCTAATTACCTATTAAGGGTTTTGCTTAAGCACTACTAGGAAGAAGGAGATGTTTGAGGTTGACTGACTTAAAATGAGAACCTCATGTAATGCCAGGGGGACTGCAGGAAGAGCTAGGCAGTACACTGGGTGGACACAAAGCCTGGTCAGAGGCTCACTGATGTCCTTCAAACCTCTGGGATCTTGCAACAGATGCTTTTTTGTCCTTTTCTGTTTCCCGACTTGTCTGGTGAATGTTCTGGCCATCACTCGCACAGCCTGTGCTGGGGCTTTTCAAGTTCCCATCCTGCATGCACTCTCTCCTTCCCGGCTGGGTTCCCCGGGCACATTGTAAGAATCTGAGAAGAGACAGATGTCTCGCATTTCTTGAAGACAGCATCTCTTAGCCAAGGGAGACTAATATTTTTCAGACATGTCCAGTGTAAGGAAAAAAGAGAAACCATGCTAACAAAGGGCTAACTCTAAAGTGTGCAGACTACTTCTCTGCCAAAGGTAGTCAGGATTCTGTGCTCCAAATGAGTACATGTCATTTACTCTGTATGCTATGCATCACACCATCTCTTGTAAGAAATGAGGACATAATGTTAGAAATGAGAATTAAAAACCTCCCTTTCACACAGAGCAGTATCTCTGTCATGTTCTAGTACTTTCCAAGCAGGGACATCTCTGTTACATTTGGTATTTCAGAGATATACAGCAGAGGCAGCTTTTCCTGTGTTGTCTCTGGGCAGAAATGCTCCTGCCAGGGAGATGTCAGTATTATGTAAACCTCTTTAGTTGCTTTCACTTAAGGTACCTGAGATAACCCCACTTTTATTGTGGCTTTGATGCAGTTCATCAGGGATCCACTAAAGTTCCTGAGCTTTGTAAGGAGGCAGATTCCAAGGTAACTATCCAGTAACTGTTATCTGTTGAATCAGCCACGGTGTCAGGCCCTAGAATGCTCTTGGGCAATGATGGACAGACTGCGCTCCCACAGTCCTGGGCTTGGAACACGCGAATTATTCTGAACAGATCTTTGGCTTTGAGGTGATTATTCTGGACATACTGCTTTCTGAATTATATCCTGGAGGAGCTGTCATCAGTCAAGAGAGGCAGTTTCTAATCAGGGCAGGGTTCCTCCTGCTAAATTCTGCTCTTCTCAGCTCCACCAACATTTTTGAAAAAGCAAAAAGGAAGAAAAAACAAAATAGCATCTACTTTTAGGAAGTATCTGGCCTTTCATACTACTGTGGCTGAAGTGGAGAGAACTCAAAGACGGGGACCAAGGCCAGGGACTCGTGGGAAGGACACAGACACATGAGTCAGCTCAGCACATCAGGTGCACTTCGGTGCTTACAGACATGAGGGAGACAGTAACTTCTCTGAGATGCCCAGTTCAACCGCCATGGACCTCAGAAGCATTCTATCAACCTCTCATAGGAGCAGTCTTAGGCAGACAATAGTTAATATAAATACGCATTTGGTATTCACTCCTAATGTTTGCATCATAAATAATTAGCCACTCACATTCAAAGCTGCCAGGTGACCAAGAGAGGGCAACTGGCTCATACGCAGGTTTCTGAGAAAAGCAGAGGAACTGCAAACATTTAGAGGCCACGTTTGGATGAATCACAAATGCTCAAAGAAACAGCTGCCATAAAAATATATTGCCTACTGGGAGCACACAGCCTTTTGCATTTCAGATCTTGATAAGATGTGAATCTTATCCATAAGCTGCCAAGGTGTAGATCTGCTTTAAACTTTGTAGTTAGCCAGTGTTTCCTAAAAGAACCAATAGAACAGGGTAGGACTTCTGTAGAGAGATGCTCTGATCACCTTAGAGAGAGATGGGTATGTTCTCCTGTACTGTGGATATAATCATTTTTTTAGATTGTTTGATCAAATCACCAGAGAATGGCAGTTCTCACACACTAATGGGCAAATGGATTGATGGCAAACACTCCCTTAATATGTGTGAGCTAATTATGTCTGCTCTGTGGGCCAGGCAGTAAGTGGACTTAATAGGTAAGCTTTCATGTTGTAACACCTGCCCGTGGGTTTTTAATAGCTGAGATGTGTTAGTGCTCGCATGGTCCAGGCACAATCTGTGAGCTATTTTGTTGGCCGATCGTCCCTATTAATGAGGATATAAAGTCTTATGGAGGCTTTGTTATCTTTCAAAGATGATGGAAAGACCCGCTCTCAGTAAATCTTCGAACTCTATGATGCCTCTCAATAGTGAGTTTAGCTTTCCTCTCCTGTTCCTAGTGCCTCCTAGGTTTTGCTATTCTTGACCTGAAATCCAGCTACTCACTCTGTCTGTTTGGATTTCAACCCTCCTAAGTGATAAACTTCTACTGTTGTCTTAGCTTGCCACCAAGAGTAAGTCCTGGAAGTGTCGGCACCAAGTACTAAGCACTGTACTTCAGACTTACAGGATTCTCTTCCATGAGAAGCGGTAGAGGAAGTCCTCCCGCCATGAAGCACACCCCTGTCAGCAGCATCCTTTAAACAAGGCCCTGAGGTTTGCCTTGCCTTCTAGGTTGGTGGCCGATTGGAAGGTCTTGCCCATGCACAGGGTACATGGCTCAGTCAGCAAATGTTCCCTTGTGTTGTGATCATGAGCCAAGGACAACTTCCTCCTGTTGCATGTCCAGTGGGGATCACTCAGGAACACTGAGACCCTCCCCCAGATTTCTGAGAGTTTTTGAGTTAGGAGCTACAAGGGGAAAGTCAAAGTTAATCTAGCAGGCAATAGGCCTGACTGGTCTACAGGCTGCTCTTTGAGTGGTTCTGTGGGAATGCTGACTCCCCAAATTTTTCACCTTGTCTTCACTAATATTTAAGGAGGAAAAACCAACAATGGTCCACGTCAGTGTCTGAGCTCCAGGCTGGTGATGGAACTTGGTGTGTTCATTCTGTTGTTGCTTTGTTTTTATGAGTCGAAGTCTTGTCTATAGGTCACACTGGTTCAGAGCTCTGGATCCTCCTGCCTTGTCTCTTGAGGGTATTACCACCCCTGGCTGCTGGAGGAATTTTGCTAGTTTGGGTGACAGTCCTTAATCTGGATCTGTTACGGGCCTCATGCTTAGTACAATCCACACGCACTGTATACAAACCTAGTAATCAGGACTGTGTAAGGTAGCAGCTGGGTCTCGAGATTGTTATGTGAGGTAAAACTTAACACCTTTATTTGATCCCATGAAAGCGCATCTGAGACATGTATCTTCTGAGGGGTGTATCTTCACAGTGTTGTATTCTTCTGGTTAACTGGGGCAGCCATGCCGCTCCTGTCACCTCTCCAACCCTCTCCATCACCTCTCTTCCAGACCGCACAGACCGTCCTGGTGGTGGTTGTGGTGTTTGGCATCTCCTGGCTGCCCCATCACGTCATCCACCTCTGGGCTGAGTTCGGAGCGTTCCCTCTCACCCCGGCCTCCTTCTTCTTCAGAATCACCGCCCACTGCCTGGCATACAGCAACTCGTCGGTGAACCCCATCATCTACGCCTTTCTCTCGGAGAACTTCCGCAAGGCCTACAAGCAGGTGTTCAAGTGCCACATTCGCAACGCGTCTCCCCCCAGCGATACCAAAGACAAGAGCCGGATGGACACCCCGCCGTCCACCAACTGCACCCATATGTGAAGGTTCGCGGGCCTTCTTGTTCTCCGGCTCCCAAGTGGGAGTGGCTGGTTCTCCCGACGACATGGTACTTGTTCTCCTGACAACATGGCGGCTTGTTCTCCTGAGAGACAACATGGAGACTTGTTCTCCTGAGAGACAACATGGCGGCTTGTTCTCCCAACAACAGCTCACATGGGTCTAATTACATCCCACAGCTTTTTGGTTGTCGAGGGAACTCCTAGGTTCACTCAAGGCTATTTTCCAATTTCGTTTCATTTTGTGATTGTATGTCCATGTAGTTTATCTCTCTCGAGGAGTGAAAGAACAAGAGCATTCTACAGATATGGCCAGAGAGCTATGAAGTAGGGCCAGTTCTGTAAAATAATGAAGGATATCTGGAGTCTACATTTTTAAGCTAGTTAATTTATGAGAAAAAAATTTTTTTTCTTCAAATTTGAGGGAAGAAGTAATATTCTGGTGTGTTTTGAAATACAGTTGTGGGCACAGACTAGTGAGTTTTATTCCCTTGAAACTTTGTGGACAGGTACCTCTTCTGAGTAGGGGGAGGCTGTTCAAAGTCCGTTCCCACCGGTGGCCAGAGGGGTGACTGAGAACAGGAGACCTATCAAGTGCATCTCAGGAGATCATCTCAGGAGTCAGCAGGGACTTTTCTTTGAGATACTCCTGTGAACTGTTTGTGTGAACTAACAAAGCCCAGAGAATCTGCTGAGGACCGCTGTTCTGACAGAGGCAGCGGAGGGTGAGTTGCAAGACAGTAGCTGTGTGTTGTAGTTTTCAGGGTGCTCTGGGCAAATGCATTAGCTATCCCTCCAGAGAACCCGGGAAAGCAGTCAGCTGCTGATTTCCATGGGGTTGAAGACGGGACAAGACTTAGTTGGCCCCACGGGTAATATCTATGCCCCTAGGAGACAGCAGGAGAGACGTTTGATTCAGAATGACTGAGGGCAGAGAGTCATGTGGGAGAATGTATATACTTGTGACATGCTGTCTGGCGCAGGCATGCTCTTTTTTATTAAAATTGTCCTAACAAATGTTTAATGTTCATTTTCTCCAAATATTCTCTGGGGCAATATTAATTTAGAGTTGAAATCATCACCTCTTCACTTACAAATGTAATTTTTGTGACAATTTCCTATCTATTTATACTTGCCATAGGGAAATGCTGTGAAAATACTAAATTGTCTTATCTTAGAAAAATAATGGTAAGATTTGAGACTTTGATGGATTTCAGGAGGTAGAAAACAAAAGCACGACACTTTAAAAAAACAAACAAACCCATAAAGGATGTTGTGTCCATGCCAAATCAGGACTCCCTGTGAAGTATCTCATTTAGGTTGAAAAACAAGTGCAATCTAAGCCTTTGGCACTTAACTTTTCCAGTTCATCCATTTATTTCCAATTTTCATGTCTAAATTCTTGTAAACGATGTTTACATTGGCAAAGGCCTGAGTCCTTCTCTGGATGGAAAAGAGAAAAACCATTAGAATCATGGGAAATTCTGAGTTTTCAGTGTTTGCCAGGGAAGGGTGTGCAAGCTAGTGTAGGTGGGTATTTTAAAGAGAACTGTAAGCCCTTTGCATGGAAATTATTTTGTTTGTACTGTACTTTATCTAATGTTGGAGCAGAAGTATTTTTCTGGAAAAAGATCAATACCTGACGTGATGTTTGGAATCCAAAGCTATCGGTACACCTTCTTCCTTCATCTGTCCATGGTGGTCTAATCTGTGTGTGAGATTTCCTGTGCTGAGTAATTATTCACCTGTTCTCTTCCGGGCAGAGGCATCTTAGACTCAAGTATTTACCAATACCTGGCTGAGGCAGTATTTTTCTAGATGGCATGCTGGTATGACTGTCAGCAGCATGTATTTGCAGACTTATGGATCTGTCCTCTGCAGACAGCAGCATCTAGGATCAGGGATACAGCAAGAAAGTTATAACTGACGCCCACAACCCCAAATTTGCTAGACATTGATTCAAACTGAACCTGTCCCTGGAGTACATTTCCTGTAAGCTGTCATTCTAATAATTTTCTCTTAGCCTTGAACTTGAGTGTATTTCTAAAATAACTTAAGGTCCTGATTTTATCTACTTCCTGCAAAGACAGGAGACCAAATGGAGTATTCCAGAAGGTGTCCCTAAGACCTGGGGTGTATCAGTTTCAGATGGGTGCAGGAAGAGCCCAGACATGTGCCAAACTTCTTCCAATGTGGCTCTTTCTGGTAAGTGATTTCCATGGTCAGTTTGGAGGGGATTTCCATCCCACACTGGAAATAGTGTCCTCTCTGACAGGACCAGGACATTTCCTGCAGCCAGATGGAAGGGGGGATGTGTGGGCCTTTGAAGTCAGGTAGCTGCAGAGCTCTGCTTTTTAGGATGGTTCAAAGAAAATGGATGCTTTCTCTATAAGCTTTCTGCTTCAGTGCTCTAAGGCAGCTGTTATTTTGTGGGATCGGTGCTTTTGTGCAGGAGATGGACTTCAGAATATTTAAATATCTGGCATGCTTGCTACACACACACACACACACACACACACACACACACACACACACACATACACACGGTTCCAGCTCACTGAGGAGTACAGCCACAACATTCCCAAGAGGCATTGTAATAGGCTTGTTCCATGCTATCCTGACCCATGTACATTCAGCAGTGTAGCAGTTTGAGACCCCTTTCTGGATATTTTGGGCAAATTATTGTTGCTTTTAACTAAATTGTTCTATTTACACATCGGGAGAAGAACAATTTCCTACCCGTTTGTCCACCTTTTGTAGTTTTGTCCTCTTGTTTCGACTTCCTACCTCTGCAGAAACCCTTACTTGATGGTTTTTCACAGTTCACCGTGCCTCTTCCGGATGTGATAGGTCAGAGCAGAGAGAGAGCTGCTCTCTGAGTTCATGAGTCATGCAGGGCCTGGAGTTGCGTGTGATTCAGCTTCAAATCAGGATGGGGTGGGTCAGGGTGGACCCAGCTCTCAGGCGAAAAGAGGTCCAGCTCTGATGATTCCACTCTGAAATCCCAGGTTAGGATGCTCTGGCTGGGGAAGACCACTGACCAAAGCACCTGCTTCCTTCCATACTGGGCTACAGAGCCCTTGAGCACTACGGAGCTTGTGATAAAGCCACACTGCATAGTTAGAACAATGGGTACGTGGCTGTGTCATGCCCTTGGCTTTAAGGAATTTGTTACATATGTGTGTGTGTGGGTGTGTGTGTGTGCATCACAAAGCATGGGAACTGGAGAAATGCATGAATGGGATCGTTTCCTGGGGAAGCTCAGCTACCCAGCCTGTGCCAGTTCTCAGCTGTGCTGGTTGCAAATGTTTCTCATGATTTCAGTTTGTAAGTGGCTGTCTAGGGAGGTGAATGAGATCCTCAGCCATCAAGGAGTTGCACGGCAGGGTTCTTCTGATGAAGTGTTAATAACCTGTCTCGTTAGAACCTTGTTTATCATATGACCATCTGCAGCAGGTGCCAACGAGTCTCATCACGGCTGATTGGCTTGTAAATGGTGATTATATCTGGTTTAAACTGACACCATATTTGAATATTTTCCCTCTTAGAAGTGCAGAAGTCGAGCGTGAGTAACTGTTTAAAAGGCTTCCCATGTTGTGAATGTGGGCTGCTTTTGTGCAGCACAAGTGCATTTCAAGTCACACATTAGTCAAGATATTCTGCTGTTTTCTGGTGTTCATGTCATCTCTGATTCTACCCGTGGCTTCTCAGCATGGCAGACTCTGGTGCCGCACTGCGGGTCCGAGGTGATCCTGTCATGTGCACATGGTGTGCGTGAACATCAGCTGACTTGACAGTTGCTTCTTCATGGTCTTGGTTGTCCTGTTAGTCTTGTTGATTGGCCCCATGGGCTTTAAAGCGCTGTCCTGGGTACGGGTACAGCAGCAGCAGTATGACAAGAGTGAGAGTGAGCGAGGAGAGGGGAAGGCAGGTGAGCTCAGCTTCGTTTTCTCACTCTTCACAGCACTGGCTAGGGCTGGCGGGTTGAACAACTGCACAGACTTATGACATCACCTTGGGCTGGAAGCCTGATCTTTCTGCTGAAGAACAGGCTTTAGGACTTTGTAGGCTACACTGTGTAGCTTCGGGTTCTCACAAGTTAGAGAAACCAAAGTATTGAAAAGACTTAGATTGAATGTGGGCTCTACCACTCATGTTCTCCAACATCTGGGAATATGGGAGTCAGCGTGGTAAGCCCTAGTTGCTGAGCCTTGAGCTCTCTGTAGGTTTCTTAGGGATGGTGTCTACCGTAGTACCGTATTTCAAAAGATGAGACACTGAATATTTAAACTGGCTTATTCGTGTGTCATCAGATGCCTGAGGAGCTGCAAAGCTCTTTCTCTCTCTTAGCTTGTTTTGGTCACTGAGGCTGCTCAGCCACACAGTGACAGAGGAAGAGTGACTGCCTGGCTCAGGTTTCAGGCAACCCTTCCATATGGTATCAGGGCGGGGCCCGCCTCGTGGTGCCGCCAGCCTTGTCCATGCGGCCACCTGTCATGCCCGGGAAGGAAGAGATCTGCTAATACTGGACTCAGTGCCAGTCCTGGAGCTTTTGAGGGGATTCCAGGGATCAGGATCCAGATTCCTCAGGATCCATGGGCTACAAGTGCCCAAAACCTTGCTGACTGTTTAGGAAACCCAGGGCTTGCTTCTAGCGCTCCTGTACTTCCGGGGAGCTCTCTGGGGACTGGAGTCATGGAAAGACAGTGGGGATGAGATTGTTGGCTGAGAAGATTCCACTTCTTCAGTCTAGTAGGGGATTTTTGGTTCATCCAACTATAGACATCTATGAACTATTTCTTTGAAAAGGGAATAGTGAACCCACACCATGTGCTGTTTCTTGTCTATGTGGATTTTTCTGGACCTTCCTTCCTCACTGATTCTCACATGATAACTTTGTACTGCCCTCTTCTTCTCTTTAATTAGGTTTAGCCCTATTTCCACACTTGGGTAGATTTTTCCAGCGTGGAGGGGGATCCAGAGCTGGGCCGTATCTTCCACACTATTATTGTCTACTTTGGATTTAGCTTTCTTCTTGGCTATCCTAACAATAATTGCATCTTAAACAGCTAACTGTGAGAAATTCAGGCTTCAGGAGCAAACTGTTTCCATAACAGATCACAGGTGGTTAATCAATTCTTTCCCACAGTCAGAGTGCGCAAGAGCAGGCCAGACATGCCTGACTTGACACCCCTCTGTGGGGGAGCCAGGCCTTGGGAGTGCAATCACTCTGAGAACTCATTTCTGGTATGTTGGGTGTGTGTCGTTACTTCTGAAATGCTGTGACTCCGTGGTGGTATGCTAGCAGAGTGAATGCAATCTCAACTCCAGAGCTTGCCTCCCGAATCAGCAGGGTCTCCTGGATGAGCCCCACTGCACTATGGTCTGGAGACCCCTGAATTCCCTGACTGTCACTGGATCCACCCCTATGAGAACATCCTGGCTGGTGATCAAGTTTCCATAGCCCCTGGCATATTCTTCCTGGCATGCCATAAGATGTGCTGTAAGAACCTTGGATCCATGGGGTACCTGTTGACCTTGAGGAAGGACTGACAGCGGTCTTGGTGTTGAACTTGCCACCTTAGGTGTTGACGGTGAAACAAAAGAAAGGAGAACCAGGAGAAGTTCCGTCTAATTAGAACGAAAGGGATCACTGTGAACAAATGTTGGTTGGACAGCGTTGTAAGAGCCACCAACATTGATTAGGAGAGCGTTTTTAAGATTGATTAAGACTGCAAGCAAACCATGGTTGGTTTTGTTTGTTTGTTTTTTGTTTTTCTTCTAGACGATGCTGTTTATATGGAGAGAGCAAAAATCGAATACCAAAACCCAAAACTCAAAATCCAACCCCCCCCCCCCCGCCAAAACAACAACAACAAAAACAGTTTCCATGAGCAACCTCAGGGGCAGACAGCGACTGACAAGCTCCTCAGGTGTTTGTGCTTTGGGTCTCACAGCTTCACACTCAGCAAGGAACTTGCTCTTCGCAGGTGTGAGGGGAGTAAACAGAGCCCAGGTTTGAGGTGTTTTTTAAACAAAGCTAGCGTGGATAAAGCTTAAAGGCAGCAAGTCCAGAAACAAAGCCTAATTATAACACAGACACGTGCAGAAGCTCTAAACGGAGAGCACTGCTGTCCATGCTTTAATATTTCAGGGTCCCATCTCATGTCCTCATATCACGGAGAGACGAGAAAGCTGACACGGGGGCAGGCGTCCAACCTGTGCGGGTTGCTGAGCAGCTCTGGGCAGTTCTCAAGTTGTCTGCCTGAGCCAGGAAAGCCATGTACAGCACAGGGAACGTGACTCCTTTTGGGTCTAAATCTCTAAGTTATTCTCGCCAGTTCTGTGTTATGCTCACCTGTAGAGGAAGGCTCTGAAAAGATAATCCCAACTTAGAATGATTTGGGAAGCACAGCTAGCCCTGCTTTCTCTTCCCGGGGGGCAGAGGGCTCCCGTTTTCAAGGGGAAACTGGCAGCCCAGAGGGTGGGTGTCCCTCCAGCAGTAGCCTGTGTGGAGGTGGAGGAGAGCTGAGCGTGTCTACAGCATTCTCTGTGGTGTCCATGCTGTGGATCTGAAGTCACAGGTCAAGAGCCACCCCCTGGCTTCTAGATCAGAGGGTAAAGGGGGAGCCTGGGCATTTGGAGTGTGTGATATAAGGCGTCCGTACATCCAGGCGTTAGGGCTACTTAGACTCATTGGCGGGCCTCCAAGGGCCCAACTTTATGGCTCTAGGGGAAAACAGAGTGGACACGGGTCTTAAATCACTGCAAACTTCTCCTGTTTGCATCGATCAGATTCTTCATATCCATTCAGCTACTGGCACTGAGGTAGCCCCAGAAGCACGGGAACCGCAGGGATTATGGTAGTTCTTCTTCGAAAGAAGACTTTCATGGCAAGAGCACGTCTCACCTCCATTCTAACACAAATATTTAAAATGATACTCACAATTGTTACATAAGAGTTTGTGAAATTAGTGTTTTAACTCACTGTTGATTAAATATGTGCATGTCTCTGTCTGTATTATTATCTCCAAGAGATAAATATAATGTAACCGGTAGTTCTGTATAGTTAAAGCTTTTGGTTAAATAAGTAGTAAAGGTAAAGAAAAAAATCTATGTCTGCTATGATTTTACTTTTACTAATGACATTGCTTAAATGCTGCTGTTAAATACTGGTGTGAGCTGCCTGGTGCCTGATGCTGGTGTTCTTGTTCCTTAAGGAGATGTCCATCAAATGTATTTCGTGATGTCAGCTCTAGCATGAATGCCAATACACTTGCAAAGCAAAAATACCAAAAATTCAGAGTCTATATGTATGCACTTAAGTCAAACCCAGTCCTTCTGACGTCTCCCCACCCTCTTGTTCTGCATGGAATCTGCACTTTGTGATTTGAACTGATTTTTTTGAAGTGAAAACAAAATTGGTTCTTTGAAGTGTTTTGATTGGAGTGTAGGCTCCCCTGAAACTATATTGAAACTGTGTTACTTTTTTAAGGCTTGAGAACACAATAAAAGTTACCGAAGCAAGTCAGCTTTATTAGTGCTGAATGCTTTGAGTGAAACAGGGTGGGTTTTGGTGGTGGAAAGCTGGTACCTGCGTTCGTAAATGCTTTCTAATTTTCTTCTTTACTAGTTCATCTTTTTTTATTTTTTACTTTGGGCTTTGTTCTTTTAAAACTACTTTTATTATTTAGGTGTGCATGTGTGTGTACACACAAGCGTGTAGGTGTCCATGGAGTTCCTAACTGGTTATGCAGAAATAAGTGGTTAGCTCTGAAATCATACGCATGTGAGTAACACTAAATGTGCTGAGCAATGCAAATTAAAGGAAGAGAGGCTGTGATTCCCAGAGGCTCAAGGGGTCACTCGGGAGGGGTTGTCAAAGGGGAAAAAATAAGGGAAATAATGTAATTATATTTTAATTTAAAAATTACAACAAAAATCAGTTCTCCTTCCAACTCTTCTTACCTTTTTTTTTTTTAGATGATTTGTTTTTCTATTTCATGAAAAATTACTCTTATTATAACCTTGAATATGTAGAGAGATACAAATTAATAGATTGCTTACTAACAGATTTTATTTTTATGTTGGACATATTGTCTCTTAGCCTTTTTTTATGTTGAATTACGTTTTTTGATTCACTTGTGTGCCAGGGTGCTGGCCCAATGTGTATGTTTTTATTGACAATGATTGAACACATTCCTGAGGTTCACTAATGGTTTGAGGAGTGAAAACGTTGTATAATGATCCAGTCAGGAAACAGAGATTATCCATCTGTCCAACATGTCTTTCTTGCAACGCATTAATTTATTTTGGGGGGGGGTTTGTTGTTGAGATTTACCATACCAACAAAACAACTTGTCTTTTTCAATTTCTGTGACAAAACACCATTATCAAAGTAACTTACGGAAGAGTTTATTAGGAACTTCCCAGGGTGAGTCCGTGACCATCATGGCGGGAAGCATGCAGCAGGCAGGCATGAGGCTGGAGCAGTGGCTGAGAGCTTGCTTATGATCCACAAGCATGAGGCAGAGAGATCTACCAGGGAATGGTGTGGACTTTTGAAACCTCAAAGCCCCCGCCTTAGTGACATGCCTCCTCTACAAAGGCCGCATCTGCAAACCCTTCCTAAATAGTCCACTAACTAGGGCCCACATCTTCAGCCATATGAGTCTATAGGAGGTGTTCTTGTTCAAACTACCACCCAACGTAAAGAAGAAAGGAAGGGTTTTTTTTTTTTTTTTTTCAGAGGACTGCTCATGGTGGGAAAACATGGGGACAGGCAGGGAAGACACCGTGGTAGAAGCAAGAAGCTGGCTGATCACAGACTGCATCTTTACTCAGAGGTTGCAATGAGGATGGCAAGGGAGGTCAGGCTATCAGCCCCCAAAGCCTGACCCAAGGGATGGACTTCTTCCACTTAGGCCCTGCCTCTTGAAGGTTCCAGAACCTTCCCGTACAGTGATACCAACTGAGGATTACGTGTTTAAACACAGAAGCCTCCAGGGGACATTTTACTCTGAAATCACATCACCTAGGTTTGGGATTGCTGTATAATATGGTGATTCTGTTTAAAATTTTATGAGGAAATTCCATATTCCATGTTCCAAAGAAGTTAAAAAGATATTGGTGATCATTTAGCCTACCCCCAAACTTTTGTAAATAAATAGAATATTTTCTACATAAATAACCCCAAGGTTAAGTCTGGGGCTAACTATCCTTTTCATAAGTACTGATGGATACAAGTAAACAAATGGTGTTGTTAACTAACATTCTTCATGAAATTCAAACAGTACTAAGGGTTGTAGTCAGCAATATTTACTTGATAATATCCAAGAGCATGCACATTATAGGCTTTTTAAAAGTCACACAAACAAGGCAAGCATGTAAGCTGACAGATATGTCAACTTGCTTAACTACTATCATCCTTGTACTGTGCGTATGCGTATCAAGGCACCATCTGTTATCCTTTAAATATATAATAAAAAAGATGCACTTTACAACCGAGTAGGGTTCATTCCAAGAACACAAGAATATCATGCAACGTTCAATATCATTCAATTTATCCGCCATATCATTAACCTGCTAAAACATGAGAATAGAAACGTGCTAGATACGGAAGACGTGTTGGACAAAATTGAACAATCATGAGGAGAAGCTCAAGAAATTAAGAGTAGAGGAAGTTCCTGGATTTGACAGACAGTATCAAAAAACAAACAAAAAACAACAAAGCACTCCTCAAGCCCCATAGCTCCAATAGCTAGTAACAAAACATTGGATGACTTTCCTCTCTATCCAAGAAAAAGGGCAAGGATACAATGAGAGGGCTTTTCCAACGTGAACACACTGAAATTTCTAGTCACCGCAATAGGAATAAAAAAAAAAAAAAAAAAAACTAAGTCACCAAACAGATCAAAGGGGAAGGACCAAATTGTCTGTATTTGCAACTGACAGCATTGCCTATGGAGGAATTCTTTGAAACTCACAAAGAAAACACCTCAAATGGTTAAATGATTTCAGCAAGATCATAGCAGAAAGGATCAACAATAGAATATACATAGAATATAAAACAAAATAAAACAAAAACCAGAGTAAACCAATCACCTTTGGACAGTTTTTATTTCCAAATCACAACGTGAAGACATTTACACATATTGAGGTATAATCTTTATTCTAGAAGATTATTTCAAATGTTCATGGAAACATGAGATCTTACCTCCAACTAAAGACTAGTTTGCAGCCTTAAAGCAGGATATTTGGTCATGAAATGCCAGAGTTGAGACCCCATGTCTACTGTCCACATCATAACCATTATTTGAAGGTCACTGAGCTAAAGTGTTTTGAGCTCAATAATGCTTTTCAACATTTTCTGCTCCACAGACAGTCCTTGTTCCCTTCTCTCTAATGCTGAGACAGGTGGCCTAGTATCAAATACTTCCCTTCTGATTTCTTGTCATGTCTATGGTTTTGCTTAGTGAGAAGAAACTTCATACTATTTATAAGCACAATGCACAAGTTTTATGATTTTCTCTTTAGTTTTAGAAAAAAGGATGTGGTTCATAGAAGTTGCTATCTTCTGTCAAGACAGTTTTAAAGATAAGCTAAAAAATGTTGTAATCATGTTTGGAATAAATGGCATTAATAGTTTGTGATTCTCTTAAGTGAAAAATACTTATCTAAAAATTAGTAGATTTGGAAATTAAGAGAAAAGTTATGTCTTCAACGATCCATTTAAAATGTGTTTTCTATGGTGCTGGAGAGATGGCTCAGTGGTTAAAATCACTTGCTGTTCTTACAGAGGGCCTGAGTCTGGTTCCTAGCCCCTGTGTTGGGTGGCTTACATTCACTTATAACTCTAACCCAAGAGGATGAGAAGTGCCTGCATCCACATGCACATATTAACACACACACACACACACACACACACACACACGAATAAAAATAAACTCAAGGTGGTATTTTAAAAATCACCTTCATTTAACATTGGATAAAAAAATCTAACCCTCCTGTTATTGGAGCCGGCAGCTCTAAGAGGCCATCTTGGCCACCCAACCTCAGTAGATGAACGAACCGGGGAAGCAGTAATGGCACCCTAATACAGGAGTGTTTTTCACACCCGGAAGAGGACAAAGAGGTCTGGTGGCGCCCACCTCTATCTCTGGGATCCCAACATCAGGTTTAGTCTTATAAAGCAAGAGGTATGGGAGCGAGGCAGTCTTGTAAAGTGCATTCCTTCTCACAGAGGGCCTGTCATTATTTCTAAGCTACTTTCTTCTGAAAGGTAGTGTGACAAGATGTCAGACTCGTGGGAAATCTCTTTACGGGAGACGAGTTCCTCCTCTGGCTAGCCCCAGGGTCCCTGCTTCTTCCTTCTCCTATTATGAGATTCCTGTGGAAATCCCAGTTCCTTGGAGAGCATATTGTTCAGTAGCTTGATAGCCAAAGGGAGAGGCACGTTTTCATTCCTCCCAGGAAGGTTACACTAATGGCATTTTGAGTGAAGCCTTTAGCTGTGGGGACAGAAGGGCTGAGATGTCACATGGAGGGCACCCATCAATGAAGCTGTAGGCAGCGAGGCATATCTTCTCTGTCTCAGACCCCTGGCAGCACACTCTTACCACAGTGACTTCTGCCAGCTATCTGTGTCAGCTGTGTCCTTGATACCACCGGCTTCTTCTGAGGGACTGTATTCCTGAGTAACAAGGGCTTCACCCACCTGCTGTGCTTTCAGTCGGAGATTCTGTCTTCAGAGAAAAGAAATGCAGCTATTTTTATACGGTGAGAGCTATTCTGAGGACTATTTACTCCTTTGGGGGGGAACGTTCTCATTTCACAAGTGTCAATTGTTATACTTAAAGGCACTTGTGGTTTTCATGTTGTTGTGTGAAATGTGATTTGAACATATTTGACCTATGGGACTGACTTGAGAGGAGAAAGTTCTAACAAAGAATGAAACAAAAGTCCTAATATATACGTGTAAGTGGTATGCTGACCTTTGAAGTCTGACTTAACCAGGAGTGAATCATATTGCATCTTATTCAGAGGCAATTTGCGATGCATTTCTCCTAAGAAGTGGAGAGAGAATGAATGGAACTCTTGGAGTTTGTTTCTGCATGTTCCTACATATGTCACACTATATTTATGGTATATAGGAACATTGATATGTGTGTAATTCTTACGATTCATTATCTGAGTGACTGGAGAAGTAACATATGCTGACGGATTTGGGACAAAATATTTTCCTATAATTTCTTTTCTTTATTAGATGGTTTTCCATAAATACAATTTGGCCAAATGACTGTGCCTAATAATTTGTGGTACAAAGATAGAAGCTTCTGGAAGTGAATCCTTGATCCATTTAGTCAACCAATAAACATTTCAAAACATTTGTGTGCATCATGTCAAGCACTAGCAGGGTGAATTTAAGTATGACACAGGATTCTCGTCCCACTGAATAACTGTTAAGGAAGCTGATTGTCACGTGTTCAGCCGGCAATATCTTCAGCATGGTTGGCTTTCAGAAAGTTGGTGAATCTTCTTTCTACCTCAATGAAAAGAATAATTATAACCAAATTTGTCTAAGTTAAAGGAAAGGAACTGGGTCAAGGCCATAGTTTGGCCTGTCTCTTCAAAAGTCTGAATTCAATACACAAAAGTGTGGCAAAGCCCCATGAACTGACAGGACGTGGACATGGCTTCCCAAACGTGGGGTACCACCCCTGCTCACACAGCCTGAGGAAACAGAAACTGAGGCTGCATTCTCAGAGGTGTTAACATAGACAACTGAAGCTAGGACATCTGTTTTCTGTAGTCCAGACGTCCTAGTGCTCGGAGGCTCCTGAGATTGGATTAAATGCATCGGGCGAAAACAGCAGAGGATAAATTAAGTCACTGGGCTTAAATTCTGAAACTCCTCCTCGGCAAGAATGATTGGAAACAAGCTTATTTTTTTTCTACCTATGAAGATTAAACAAAGATTTGCAGCAATCTAGAGAAAGTTTAATTAAAAACAGCAACAGCAGAAGCAGCAGCAACAACAACTGAATTTAAAGAGACAAAACAGAGAGATCCTTGTGGAATTCAGCTACTGCGGTCCCTTTGCTTCCTTCCGGAATCTCTTTGGACAATGACAGCTCATGCTCTGGGGACCAGAGCGAGAAGGGCAGGGAGCTGCGTCACAGCCTGTCCATTTCTGTCCCTGCTGAGACAAAGCCACAGAAGGAAGGAAGGGTTATTCTTTCTCACAGCCCAGCACTGGCGTGGGTGGAATGGTTTGGATAATGGCCCCCAGAGAATCGTGTATTTGAATGTTTGGTTCTCAGTTGGTGGACTGTTTAGAGAGGATTAGGATTAGCCCTGTTGGCCTGTTGCCTGCTCCCTGCCATGCTGGTCAAGAACTAATACTCTGCAAATATAAGCAAACCCCCAGGTAAAGGCTTTCCTCTATGAGTTGCCACAGTCATGGTGTGTGTTCACAGCTGCTGAACAGTAACTGAGACAGTGGGCGAGGAACCTCGAGCAGCTACTTACATTGAATGGGCAGTCAAGACATAAGACACAAGACACAAGACGCAAGAATGTTTCCACTTTGACCTCATGTGAACTCCAGTCCACAGTGCTGCCCCCTGTCCGAGTATTTGTGAAATGCTTTCACGTTGTATCTACCTGAAGTAATTCCGGAGAAGCTGAGGGATTAGATGTAGCTATGGCTTGCTGGTGGTTTGCTTTAGAAGAATGATAGAGCTTTTTAAGAAGGGGGGCTTGGTACCAGGAAAATAGATCAACGGGGGCACTGCCTACAGAGAGGATACAGTAGTTCTTGTGGGAGCCTGGTTAGCTCTCTAGGAGTGAATTGCTATGAAAGAGAGAGCTTGACAAACCCCCGTTCTCTGTCTTCCTGTCTCACTATGTTACTGCGGTTACTATGTCTGCTACTGTAATATTATGATATAGTCAAAGGGATCCTTGCCAGAGCTGGTATTACCTTGACTGGACAAACCAAATGAATATACTTCATAAGCTATTCAGCCTCAGGCATTTTGTTGTATTAACAATGGAAAAGCACACCAGGACAAATGGTTCTTAGGTTTTTGAAAAGCTCTGAGATCCCTAGGATCTAGGAGGCCATGCACATGTGCAGTGCTGGGTGCAGAGACAGGGCTGTGTATGAGCTTGGAGCTCAGAAGACGACCAAAGAAAGCTGGAAAACTCGCCCTTCGAGCCGACCTCACGGCTTTGAACAAGCAGAAAGTGATGGCTAAGGCAGGATTGTTAACAATCTGGCTGGATATTGGAAGTGTGACCTGACATTCAGTTCCTGGCAAAGGAGCTGGGAGATTTATTAGTCCGAGGTGTCTAAAGCTATTTCCCAGGCTTCCATAATGCCAAAGATTATTTATAAAATTAACTTAGAAAAACTAGTGAAAAACAGCTGTAAAAGTTAGGGACCGCCATAACCAACTTTTGGAGGGGAGATTTGATCTCCAGGTCATCACATCATGTTACCCGAAATGTCTACTTTTCAATAAAAATGAGATAAGAGAAGCAATAACAGTGAAGATCTGTATATGGGAAAATAATCAGCGAGAGCATCCATGATGGAGGCCAGGCACGCAGTGCCTTAAAAGGGACATTTTTAATACAATATTTCTATTAAGTCATTGAGAATTTTATAAATGCATGTGATCTTTTTTGCTTATGCTCACTCCCACTCTGCCCAGAGTTACCCCTGGCTTTCTTCTCTCCCTCTGAACTTCGAGTCCTTTTATTTATAACCCGCTGTGATGCTATCCTCTGGAGCATGGAACACTCCAGGGCCACACATTTACGAACAATATACCTCCTCCTCCACCAGACACCACTTGTCAGTAGCTTCCCAGGTGAGGCTGAGGTCTTTGAGTTCCCCTCCATGATGGAATGATGGCTGGCGTGATCATATCCAGGTATGCAGGAAGCTACAGCTGCTGCGAGCTCGTGACTGAAGATATTTTTATTTATTTTTCAAGACACTATTTTTTCACTATATTGCCCGTGTTGGTCTTGAGCACCTCAGTTCAAGTGAGCCTCCTGAGCAGCTAGGACAGCAGGTACACACCGCCTAGATGAAGACTTGAAACCTGCCATTTTAAGTATATTCGAAGACTTGATAGGGGTGATGTTCAAGGAGCCAAATGAATGGATAATGTCTCAAGAAACAGAGGAAAACGACAGAAATTATAGAGGAAGCCAATGGAAATCGTGAAGTAGGAAAGCACACTGACTAAAACGGAAACCTTGCTAGATGGACGAAGCAGCAGACCAGCCTCCCAGGAAAGAATCAGTGATCTTGATACAAAGTCAGTCCAGATGGTCAAGTCTAAGAAACCAAAGGGGGAGAACAAAGAAGAAAATGGGTGAAATCTCTGAGGCTTGCGAGCCACAGCGCACTGTGAGGCGAGGTGCTCGGCTGGGCTGTGGGGCTGGCTAGATTTGTGTGGAAGCATCTGAAGATGCGGGGAAACTGGCAGAAAAATCCTGTGAGCGGATTTGAAGGGACCAGGAAGCATCTTTGCATTTTGCAAGTATGTGGGTCCACAGGTGCGTGGGTGTACGTATACCGTGTGTGTGTGTGTGTGTGTGTGTGTGTGTGTGTGTGTGTGTGTGTGTGTGTGTTCAAATGGAGGCCTGGGCTAATGTCAGGAACTATCCTCCATCCCTCTTCTACCCGGAGGCAGAGCCCGGTGGGTCCCCTTCACCAGCTTTCTCTAGGGAGCTCGTTCACTGTCTGAGGCTGGAGTTACTGGTGGGCTGGCACACTTCCCTCCACATTTAGGTGGGTATTTAGGGTCTGAAATCTAGGCCTCATGCTTGCCAAGCCCTCAGGGCCAGGGCTTTAACCCCTAGGCCATCTCCCTAGTCTTGATTAGTATCTTAAAGGATGAGAAAACACATTGGATTAAAAGCTACAGAGAAAGTCTCAAGAGAAAACAAAAGCCCAAGCCAACAGATGGCGGTTAGAATTGCCCGCTGACTCTGCACCAGTCACCGACCAGCCACCCAGAGAGATCTCTGTCCTTCACCGGTTTCCCTTTGTTGTGGAGGGTTGGTCTGGAAGTCATCGTGATATGGATTTAGAAGGAGGTATGTGTTGGAGGTTGATTACTTTCGCCTTGTGTTAGACATGAGCAAACAACTCCAGCCCAAACTCCTTCAGGGGAGACCTTTGTCCCTGAATGAACATTTGCAAATAGTTTTTTTTTTTTTTAACCACACAAAGCCTGTGTTTGGTGAAAAACGTTTTTCCGTCTGAAAAGGTCTTTAAATGTTAAAGTGCAATTTCCTTCAGTGAGGAAGAGCCAGGGACATTTGTTGCTTTGTTTAGTTTACCTTTGTTTGTTTTGCTCAGTACTGCCTAGCGTGAATTTAAAAAAAAAAAAAAAAACCAAAAACTGTTTTGGAAAGAATGGTTCCAGAAACCTTGTGCGTGCTGCCTTGGGCTGTGATGAAACTTCAGTTCTGTACTCACACACTGGGTGGGTACATCTGCCTCAGCTTGATCATGACTGACATGGAGTCGGGTCTCATATTTGTGCAGTTACTGAAGACGGCGAGGAAGCATGCCTTCAGTTCCCTTGGACTTAGAGATTGCTGAAGATTGACTTAGACTTTGCTGGAAGGGAATGGAAATGTCACACCGCAGAATGCATCAATACGTCTGTCCCTGTAGGCTCACTGGGACAGCCGGGGAAGGGAAGGATGGCCGCAGGATGTTCCAATGTGCCATCGAGTGTGAAGTGTGACTCTGTCGCTGTCAGCACTCTCCCTACTGGCTTATGGGAGACGTTCACATACCTTGAATCTTAGTTTATTTTCCTGCTGCTGTGACAGAATTATCCTGAGCAGAGCAATTCAGGGAAGAAAGGGCTTCTTTGGGCTCACAGATCAAGGGCGTGGTAGTCCACCGCGGCGGGAAAGTCAAGGAGCAGGAACACGGCGCAGCTGGCGGTAGCACATCCGCAAACAGGAGGCGGAGAGAGAGAAATGCATGCCACTGCTCAGCTTGCTTTCTCCGTTTTCTACAGTCCAGGATCCTGGCCAATGTGTCCTTTTTACCCTCTTTGGCAACCATGTTCCTTCTTCCCTTCTACTGATAGGTTTAACTCCCTCACAGTCTCCCAGGTTGCGGTTTACATGTCATTTTTCCAGGAAGCCTGTTCTGACTCGTGGATGGACAGTGTCACCGAAGGTGTCTCTGGGGTTCGGGTTCGGGTTCAGGTTACGGTTAGAGTGACATGCAGAGTCACCGGAGGTGTCTCCGGGGTTCGGGTTCGGGTTAGGGACTCTGATCCCATATTCACTCATGTCTCTTCAACTGCTTTCGCTGCTCACCAAATGGCAGGCTCATTCAATCAAGCTCTGTGACCTCACCTTCACACCCGTGTCTCTAGACTACATATACCATGATGCATTTTGGCTTGCAGGTGCTTATTGTTCGTCGGTTACCTGAGTAATGTCAGGTACAGAGCAGCTGCAGGCACGTGTGGGTAAAATCCAGTGTTCACTACGGAGAAGTCCTACAGAAACGTCCTTGGCGGCACGGATCTTCATGCGGAAGGGCACCCTGCAGCGGTGTGCTTTGGGCATGAGATATGGCTTTTCGGTGCTCTCGCCCGGCATGCGATGGACATGGTGTCTTCTGTTCACGGAGGCACAGCCCGTGGGACGCCCTGATGGCAGTGTGGCCGGTGGTGGCTGTGAATAGGCTCTACTGCGTCTCGGTTAGCATCGTCTATAGACAACATTGTGCATTTCATATATGGCACGAGTAAACGCGTATGCGTCATAGGTATTTGATACTTTGCTGGAGTAATAATATTGGTTATTGACGATTAATCCAAATGATGTTATTTACTTTTAAATTCACAAAGGAATAAGATATACATGCATGTGACAAAGTTCGTTCTCTTTTTCTTTTTAAGCAAATGTCACCAAAGTTAGAGCCCAATTGTTTAAAAAAACAATTCTCTCATACACTGCGCCCGATTTTATTTCTAAGCACTTAGACATTTTGAGAGCATTGCCTGTGTACTGTCAGCTCTTCCCAGGTTCCGCGGTTCTTATTCTGATGCCAGGTGTCTGGCTTTTTAAAATGGAAAAATCCATACGTTTCCATTAATGTGAAGCATCCACGACTGAGTGCTGTGCACTCTAGGAGAATAGCAATCAATGGCTCTTCTCTGAGATGGCCGCTCCATGTGGCTCATTAGACATACAGGCCACAGTGTCAGCGGTAGATGCATTGGCACTCTGGAGCAGGGCATCGATCTCATCTCTCCTCAGCTTCTCCTTGTAGCCCTCCCACTGAGGGTGTAAAGGCTCCGGGGCAGACAGGTGGGGTTAGTTCTTCAAGCTCCTGGCAGAGAGCTCGCCCCAGTTAAGCTGTTTTATTTGCTGCTGTGGTGTGTGTGTGTGTGTGTGTGTGTGTGTGTGTGTGCATGTGTGTGTACCAGTCAGTAATTCCTGGGCTTTATGTTTTCCAAAGCTTTGTCTTGCTCACAGCAACCCTGAGAACTCTGGGCTCTGGTGGAAACTTGAGCTCTTGTAAGAAGAGCTTGGTTCCTGGATCAGAACTTGTAGGATTTGTACCCTTCTCCTCCCATGTCTGGTGACTTCCATGAACTTGGTGCTCCTTGCAGATGATGAGGGTTATTAACACCTGTATCATAGGGCTGTGTAGGAAATAGGTGAAAAATATACCAGGCAAAGCCAGCTGTGCAGTCAAGGTTAGGTGTGAATGAGTTTGTTCAAAACAGGCTCCTTAGTTCTGGGGCTCGCAGCATGAGCAGCAGAATGCATGGTACAAACATTCCCTCTTACCCACACCTGACATTCTCTCCACAGTCTCCCCATTACCCACTCCTGATATTCTCCCTTACCCACATCCTGCCATTCCCTCTCCACAGTCTCCCCCTTACCCATACCCTGGCATTCTCTATAGTTCCTGGTTCAAAGCAATTTCTGTTCTTCACAATGGGACAAGTTATCTGGAATATTGATGGGAAGTGCTGGCAAGTGGGGTGAGCAGAGTGCCCAAGAATGCAGGTCCTCAGTGATGTTGTGACCACAGAATCCAGGGCTGGGTGGTACCACATGCCACTTTCTTGAATGAGGTTTCCCAAGACCAGCCTCTGACCTGGAGGTTGCTGTGCCCAAGGTATGTGTGCTGTTTTCCTAAGTTGAGTTGTGATGGTGCAATTCAATTGTGATGGTGTGAAGCTGCTGCAAGGCTTAAACCCTAGGACAGTGCCTAGCATTTAGAGTCTCAATGTAGTTGGCTACTGTTACTTGAACTACAGTTGAGTTGTATTTGCATACTGAGGCAAGATTCAGTACCCGGAAGGAACATGTTAGAGGCATCACCTAGTAGACCTTGGGAGAATCTGAGGGTTACTACTTAGTGGTTTTGGGAAGCAGGTGATTGTACAGTCATGGAGAACAGGAGAGGTCAGAGGGCGCCAGCACTCTCAGGCCCTCCTGAGATCGCTGAGTGCACTGGCCCCGGTGTAACAGTTTAACCACTGAAGCATGGATGCCATCAGCCACACAGCAGGGCTCAGATCACTCAGGAGACATTCCTGTTTCTGCTTGGATGGTTGTGTGGCAGATCAGGATGTGGTTCCAGAAGCTACCACACATGCCTGGCTGTCAGCAATCTCTACCCAGTGAGGTATTCTAATCATCTTGGCCTGTCATAACAGGGTCAAAAAATAGAAATTCCCTTCTTATAGTTCTGAAGCCCAGGGAGACCATGATCAAGCTGGTGCCAGAACTAGTGGACAGTGAGAATTCTCCTGCAGATGACTGCCTTTTTGTGTGTCACCATGCAGGCTTTCCTCCATTTATAAAGATAGAAAATCCACTAGTGTCCGACGATACTAACCCTACTGGAGAAAGTTCTCACTCTTAGGATTCACTGACTCTTAATGACCTTCCTAGAAGCTCCATCTTCAAGTACAGACATTGGAGGTTAGGGATGTCACTCTGAATCACACAGAGTTGAATCTGTAACACCAAGTGCACCCCGCTTAAAGAACTCTATAGATAAAATCTCTCCACCCCAAACCCACCTGGAATTACAGCTAACATATTCACGAGGAGATGTGAGTAGGCTGTGTTTCTCCAGGCGTCTCCAGGGTATGAACGGACTCATCACAGACAGTGTTGCACCTTTCCAATCTCTAGACATACCTTGGGCACAGCAACCTCCAGGTCAGAGGCTGGTCTTGGGAAACCTCATTCAAGAAAGTAGCATGTGTATGTCTGTGAAGGGTACACAGCACTTCCTGTATGGCAGCACCATGTCCTGCATGCAGACAGACAAAGGGCAAGGCAGAAGCAGCTGATTCTAGAACATAGCTTCACGGTGTCTGTGGTTTAGAGTAAGTCACTGAATGCTTATAAAATGTCACATCTCAGTGTTCTCCTGGTAAGAATCGGGGAGGGTCAAATGAGACAACGCACATAGATTCTTCACATGGTCGTCATGATGGCTGGTGTATATCACACACTGCCAGTGTCCATTCATAAGCTTGGGGGTTCTCTGTGCACTAGACTAGCAGTTCTCAACCTGTGAATCTCGACCCTTTGGAGCTTGAATGACCCTTCCACAAGGATCGCCTAAGACCATCTGCATATCGGATATTTACATTATGATTCATAACAGCAGCAAAATTACAGTTATGAAGCAGCAATGAAAGCAACTATGGTCGGGGTCACCACAACATGAGGAACTGTACTAAAGAGCCACAGTGTTAGGATGGTAGAGAACCACTGACTATGTAGGCTGAGTGTCAAACAAAACCCAACGCACCTGCCTCTCTCACAGAGCTGACAGTCCCGGGGAGGAGACAGACTTGGAGCAAAGGCATAAGGAGAAACTAGACACCTCTCTCTTTTGGGTGATGTTAAGATGGAGACATTTAGATGGAAAAAAAATATTTCCTTCCATTGCAGGTTGAGGGAAAGCATTTCCAAGGTGACAGGTCACCTCAATGCCGGTGTCTGAAGATGAGGTAGTCAGCCATGTGCAGTGCGGGGATTGGTTTGCCAGAATGCAGAATAAGTAAGTAAGGTGCTTTTTATGGCTAGGGGATTTTGGACCCTGGAGAGATGTTCAGTGAGGAAGCGAGTCAGGGAAGGTGAAGAGTAGGGGGTGGGGATCAGGGTAGGGACAGGGCTGACTGGACCAGGACCAAAAGACTTACGAGGAAGGTAAGGAGAGACTGGGGACCATCATGGCGGGTGGCCAGAGTTGTGGAGTGAAGGGTGAGACCCTGTGGTCTAGCAGGCAAGGAAGGGCAGGGCCGTGATGATGGAGAGCCCCAGGGCGTGAGCCTAACGGGACTGCTGCCTCTGTTTCCTTATTTTCCCGGCTCCCGCTGTTGTATAGTTTGCTCTATGGGTTTTAATTTGGGTGCAGTTTTTTTTTTTTAAATTAAAATGGCATTTTAAAACAGCCGAATTTATTACTATTTTCCTTTAAGTCCTTTTGTCTTTTTCTTTGAAAGGTCTCTCCTTAATCAAATCAAGTCACCTGCATTTTGCTCTAGGGCTTTTGTGTTTTTAGTCGATTTGCATGTGCAATTTCAGTGTTTGTGGGTACACCGAGTTTAAGAAAGAGATGTAATCAAGTAACTTTACATTTAAAAAAATCTTTCTGCTAACATTATTTTTGAACAGTATGGTATTAATGGCTTATAATGAAACACTCACTTGTTAAAATCTCTTGGTTCTGTGTAAAAAGGTGGCCACTTAAGGGGGTAACTAGGCTCTGCCCCCACAACACGCCATGTGACCATGCTGCCTGGAGAATGTAGGGCTAGAAGAAAAATTTAGACAGTGGGAAGAATACTTCATTCAGTCTAATGAGTCAGGGAGCAAAAGAAGCCCAGGGAATTATTTTATTTGGAATTGATTCCTACAATTCCAGCCTTCCCTGCACTGTCCGGACTGAGGCTTCATTCACTGCCTGGGCTGCATGTCTGGCATTTATAAATCATTTTTAATTGGTAGTTAACTTTGCATAGGCTTTCATTCCACTTTGCCAGCTCTCCAGATAGTTAATCACTCCTGTCATTTCCTCCTGTCGGCCTCCCTGTAGCTCAGGAGAGGAGGCTCATCAGGACCAGGCATCGAAGAGCAGGACTGGGGCATGATTTTCTGAGCTCTGTTTGCTGTCACTTTTGCATAATTGGAACATTACAGTCAAACACGCACCTCTCATATTGGCTAATATATTTGCCACTGTCATCGGCAGAAGGCTTCTCTGTACTCAAGAGAATATCCCAGCTGGGGCCCTGTTCCTTTGGAAACAGGAAAAATGGGCTTACTAGAAGCACCGAGTCATTCTTTTCACAGCCTTACCTAATGCACTTCAGCCACTGATCCATTTGACACTTGGTTTGAATGTGTCACTCCTGGCATGTGTCAGAAGCAGATAAATGCAGAGCCAGTAGGTGTGAGCATGGCTCTAAGACTGATGCCCTCAAGAGAGTCCAGGATGGAAACAATCCGATGTTGGGGAAGTTTACTTTTAGCTGTGTTTGAAACTGTTTTATGAACTGTTGGGTGAGGGTCTGCCTAGGTCTTGTATTTTGTATGGTCGGCAGGTGTTACCTTTCTGTGGGGGTGTTTGATTGCTTGTGATCTGCACCTGAGGAGGCTGGATCAATAAAACACCTGAGCTGAGATGCTCGGGGTCCACTATAGAGTCTGGCTGCTGACCAGGATGGTGATTCCCTCTGAGGAGGTCTGGCAGAGTTCGCACCAATGAAAATGCCTCCGTGTCTTCTTTGGTGAGACACCATAGCAGCGAACAACTACAATCCGATAAACGAACAGCTCTGTGCGGGAAGGAAATGGCAAGACACAGGCACAGCTCTATGGCAGGGCCTGCAGACCATCAGGAACTGACTGAAGGCACATCACTTGCCCCTCGAATATTCTATGTGACTTGCATGTGTACACGGTGCTGTGATTTGGGGCCAGAGCTGAGCCCAACACCCTCTAACAACCCAGATTTAGCCACCTACCCTCAGCAAGCCCATTGAACTAACAGATAATAGTAAAAAGATGAGAATCGGTTATTCACTGTGGCCAAATTGGGAAGAGGAATGAAGAGGTCCAGTGCTTGCTCCCTGCAAGCCCATCTTCAGGGTCAGGCACGAGGTTCAGGTGGAAGCACGAGATCTGCAAAGCTAATCAGTCCTTGTGAGGTGTGGCCCCGCCCATCTTTGACTTCTCATTACCTGGATTGCAGTCTTCCCCTCGAGGTGGTATGACAAATTTTCAGAACTGTGTGAAGCCTTTTACAGAGGAGTGTACTCTTCCTCTGGTTAGCTTCAGGCTTCAGCCTTCCTTTTTTTCCAGCATGAGATTTCTGAGGAAATCTCCATTTCTTGGTGATCAGGTGTCCTAGTTAGCTTCATTCTCTCAACTTGACACAGCCTAGAATCATTTCAGGGCATATGGATTGAGAGATTATCCTGAAGATTTTCCTGTGGCTATGTCTGTGAGGGACTGGCTGGGTTAAAGGTTGATGTGGGAGGGCTCAGTCCACTGTGGGGGGAACTAGTCCTAGACAGGTGAATCTGGGCTGTACGAGAACATTTACCAAAGAGGAACAAGCTTCCTTCATGGCTTTGCTCATGCTCTGTAGCAATTAGACTACTGTGGCACTCAGCAAAGAAGACAAGGAGCTATTTTATTCGTGCAAACCCTGCCGGACCTCAGCAGAGAGGACCACTATTATGGCAAGCACCCTACTGGACAGTGGCACCTGAGCATCTCATCTCGGGGGGTTTTATTGATACCTCAGCTTCTCAGGTGGTCTACTGATACCATGTGCAGATCATGAGGAATCAAACACCTTTTACATAAAGCCAATACCTGCAGACAACACAAATGCCAAGGCCCAGCCAGCCCTTTTCCCAACAGTGCACAAAGCAACTATTTTAGACATGACTAAAAATAAACTTCTCTAACATTTCTCCCTTTTTATGTAAGACAATCAAAATTGCTTTATCTCTACAACACAATTTAGCACAACACCAGCAAAACTATTTACAGGATGAACAATCAAGAGGACAGGACCAAAGGAAGCCAAACATCTATGAAGATTTTCACAATGTCTTTGGACAGCAGGAAAACATTACCAAAGTCCAATTATCTGGAATTCATTCATTATCTTCTGGGCTCCTCCAGAGGGCTTGGGTCACTTCCCTGGCTCTGCCCTCTGCAGCCACACAGCTTGTCCTCCAGGCTCTGGCTGGCTCCACTCCACTGCTGCTGTTCTTAGTGGTCATCCCATGGTAGTGGCATCTCCAAAACTACTGGGGTCCCTTGCTGCAACTGGGCTGCACTTTCACCAGTAGCATCTCCTGGACTCTCTTCATGGTGCCAAGACTTAGCTGCTCCCCATGACCCCTTCATGCCTTCAAATCCAGC
Organism: Cricetomys ansorgei; assembly: GCA_026225945.1. Classification (NCBI taxonomy): domain Eukaryota; kingdom Metazoa; phylum Chordata; class Mammalia; order Rodentia; family Nesomyidae; genus Cricetomys; species Cricetomys ansorgei. The sequence continues at coordinate 2,460,797 of JAMJFZ010001011.1, forward strand.
ATCACCTGTGTGATACATGAGATACAACCTTGGCCAGTTCTAGAAAACAGCTTCTGTGCGCTGACCTCGAGGAAACACTTTCCAGATTTTAAGGTAGGGTCTGGTTTGCAGGAAAAACAATTGGTCAGTTCATGTTTGAGTTCAAAGTTCAGTAGATGTTCCAAAGACTTCTTCATAGTGCAGTAGCCATTAGTCTGGATTCTTTTAGCAAGTATTGTTCTCAGCATCATCGCAGGTGAACCTTGTCTGTAGGCAAGGTTTCCTCCTGCAATAGAGTTCTCATCCCCATAGCAGATGTGTCTTGTCAGGACCACCTCACCAGGACCTGCACCACTTGAAGTCAGGTTTGCAGAAAAAAAAACAAACCAACCAAAACTGTTCAGTTTAAATAAAGAGTTCTAGGCTCCAAGCCTCCCCATTCTACAGCACGGGGTCCTGGGCCAGTGGGAAGAACCTCCAGTTGAAATATTCTCATGGTTTGCTGTTCTATACCACCTCAACTGTGTGGAAAAATACAACCTTCTTTATATATCTCAAACACAAGACCCATTTGAGACACACACACACACACACAGACACACACACAAACACACACACAGACACACACACAAACACACACACAGACACACACACACACAGACACACACAAACACAACACACACACACACAGACACACATAGAGACACACACACAGAGACACATACACACAGACACACACACACACAGACACGCACACACACACACACAAACACAGACACACCCACACAGACACAGACAAACACAAAAACACACACACACAGACACACACACAGAGACACACAGACACACACACAGACACACACAAACACAGACACATACAAACACAAAAACACACACACACACAGACACACACACACAGACACACATAGAGACACACACAGAGACACACAGACACACACACAGAGACACACACAAACACACACACACACAGACACACACACATAGACACACATAGAGACACACACAGAGACACACACACGCACATAGAGACACACACACACACACAGACACACACACACATACACACACACACAGACACACATAGAGACACACACACAGAGACACACACACACATAGAGACACACACACGTAGAGAAACACACACGCACACACACACACACACACACAGACACACACAGTCACCTCATTCTGTAGAACAGTATGCTCTGGTCACCAGCAGTGGGAGGGAGTGTTGACTCCATTATCAAGAAAAGTGGTTAGGACCTTGCTTTTTCTCTGCTCCCAGATGAATGCTTTGCTTTTACAATGAAAATTTCTTTCGCTAATGGCCTCTATTTGTGGCTCTCACTTTTGAGCCCTCTTTCTCACTTAATTTTCATAGCCTTCTCTATTCATAGAGGCTTATTTCCTTCCTCACTCTCCTTTCCCTTCAGGAGAGTTCTACTCACTACCTTTGCACATATACAATCTCTGTCCTCTGGGAGCTGCCCTGAGCGTACTATACCGGACTCTGCAAGGTCTGGAGTTTCTTTCTCATTCTTCCTTGTCTCCACATTGGATGTTAGCTGTCATGGTGTTGTGTCCCACGTTGGGCTCCACTTGTAGCAGTTAGGCTACTGTGTCACTCACCCAAGAAGACAAGGAGGCTATTTTCATTCATGCAAACCCTGCCAGACCTCAACAGAGGGAACCACTATCATGGCAGGCACCATACTGGACATTGGAACCCTGAGCATCTCGTCTCAGAGGTTTTTATTGACAAAGAAGCTCCTCAGATGTTCTATTGATAGCACATGAAGATCACGAGCAGTCAAACACCTTTTACATAAAGCCAACACCTGCAGACAACACAAATTCCAAGGCCTAGGCAACTCTTTTCCCAACAGCGCACAAAACAACTATTTTATGCATAAGTAAAAAGTAAACTTCTGCATCAAAACTCCCCCACTAAGCTCCCACCCTGCCCTCCCTCAAGGATGGGTTGTGACCTTACGCAAACCCTTTCTTCCCCAAGTTGTTATTGGTCAGAGTTTTGTCACTGCAACAGAATGAAAGTCAGACTCATTTCTTTAATAGTCTGTTGGCCGAAGGAAGGACATAAACATCTCTCTAGGATATCTTCATTTATGCCAAGTTGGTTACAATGTTTACATGAAAACTCAAATAAATTGTATAATTCCAAGAAGAATGTTTGGAAAAATTCATTACTATTGTTCTTTATTCTTCGTTTTGTATAAGTAGATTTGTGTCCTTAAGATTACTTGGGGAAAAGTGTTCGAAAACCTTTAAGTACTTTCTTATTCAGTGCCGTGTACAATGGACAGAACCTCACTGACACAACGTGAGAAGCGTGGAGTTTTCGCTCCATATCTAAGAGGGTAAGGAAAATGGCTTGCCACGCTGCTTTGGTTTCACAAGGACGTCTGCATGACAATCATTGCGCAGAATCAGATGCGGTGAGGTGGGGACCTGCAGTGCTCGTGTCCCTTTGTGATGGTCAGTTTTCACTGTCAGTTTGGTTGGGTTTATAATCACCCAGGAGACACAGTCCTGGGTGTGTCTGCGAAGATATTTCCAGAGAGGATTGACTTAGGTAGGAAGACCCACCATGACTGTGAGCCTCATCGCATAGAGTGAAGCTTTGCCAGGGAGAAGCCCCACCCCCTTGTGGCTGCGTGTTCAGCTTTTCATGTGGTCTGGGGATCTGAACCTGAGTCCTCACGCTTGTGAATCAAGCACATTAACAACTAAGTCATCTCCCTAGCTCCTAGCATGTATGGTAAAAGACCAGGTAGTATATTTAAGTTTCTTTTGGCACCATCATGCATTTTTCAAACTAATGAGTAATAATTATCTCATCAGGAAAGAATCATGACTATTCATTTGAGAATCAGAAATCAAGTTCAGGAGCACAGTTTAATGCTGCTGTGGTCGTAGCATGTACTTCTCCCTGTGAGCCTGCACGTGTGGTTACCGAATGTCAGTAGGAAACAGAACGGCATTGCTGTCATGTGGTTCTTCGTCTAGGGAGGTGTGAATGAACATCTAGTCCAGATAGGGAACTGATGGCAGACCAGAATGCAGACAACACTGAAGTCCAACTTGGTGAACCAATGGCTTACGGGGAGTTTACGTACAGGAGTAGGGGTGAGGGGGTTACTCACAAGAGGAGAAATGACTCAATGACAGCCTCCTCACCAAAGTGCACCCCAGAATGGGTGACAGCTCACAAAGGCTGGGGACCTGGAGCCAGCACACAGAGTGCACACAGCCCCACGGGTGGAGAGTGCCTTTTCCAGGCGGCTCCGGTGGTCTGAGCCTCCTCCAGGCAGCTTAGCTGGTCTTTGTTTCCTCTGGGCTGCTCTGCTCCTCTCTGCTTCCTCTCTGCGAGTGACTCCCAGTCCTCCTAACTACTTACATGCTTTGGGGAGGGGAGGGGCCTAGGGTACTTGTCAGTTTCAGTTTCCTGAATCTATTACGAGTTGCTTCTTCTCTTCTTAATGAGCTTCCCTGCAGAATGGAATGTTCCAATCCAGGAGAAACTGCTGCACAAGATATGGCAGGTAACTTGATGCTCCTAGCTTTTTTTTTTCCAGAATGATACCCTATATTCATGTAGTTTACAAACAGCAGTGAATTAAGCCCCTGCCTGGGACCATGGGATGCTACCTACAACCTCACTCCTTTTTCCTTTCTCCCTTCCTTCTAACTAGATGTCCTTTGTCACCTCAAGCAGGGGATCACTCAGAGTTTTATTAAATGTACCAGGAATCTGCCCTCCTCATAGGCTGGCCCCTTAGCTGAACTCCATTGTTCTCTAGCCAGCCCCACACGCCCAAGCTGCCCCCCAACCCCCGCCAACCTCTGTGCAGAGGTAAACATGGTTATTCATTGTGCTAAAGTTCAGTACGTCCTATGGGGTCCCCATGAGACTTGATTAGAGGCGAGTCTCCACAGAGAAGGTCAGACACTCTTAGCTGATGCACATGATGTAAGCCCTCTCCTGTCCCTGGTCCTATCCTGTTGAGATGTTGTCTACTGCCCCAACATATGGAGCTGAGGCTCTTTAGTGGAGGCTGAGTGTGTTAGCTGGCTTCATGTCACTGCAGCAAATGCTCTAGACAGGGAGCTACCAGTACCCGCTTTGATATTACCTCACTTCCCAGGTAAAAGACTTTGGTATATCTATTTGTTAGAGATTGGACAATGCTCTCAGTGGGGTACCTGTTGGGATCTGTGAGCAGGGAAGGCCCCAGCAGTGGCTGGATTCTAATATTCCATTCTCATATTTCTGAGGTCTGTCCTGAGAAGTTTCTGTACAGAGTTCCCTTCTCCATCGCAGACAGCTTGCGAGTCTTCTTCACACAGTTGATCTCCTTAGCATTTGGGATCTTTCATTTATGGGAATCCAGGAAGTGTGCTGGAACCCTTCAGTCCACTTGATCAGGGACCATCACCAAAGAGAGCGGGAGGCCAGCCTGCGCTGTACTTGATGGCAGTGTATGGTATTTGCACATTTAAGCTTTTCCGACTCTGCAGCTATCAGAGAGAGAATGGTGTGCTGGGGCCCAGGCTCAGACCTAACCCAGCTTCGCAGCTCACTTGTGGCATCAGACGTGACTAATACCGTATGGCTTCAAAAATCCATGCTGCTCGACACAGGTGAACATCAAGGTGCGACAAAGGCTTGTGTGTGGCTCAGTGCAACTTGTAATCACGTCCCAGGAGGGCATGGGGCCTGGTTCTGAGGGAGAGCACTGGTTTGGTTTAGCGTGTAGCATAGTTGGCCCTGACACTGAAAAAAAATCGACAAAGAGAGCTCTAAATGGGAAAACTTAACGTTACCTAGTGATGCTGAAGTAGCTTCTGACGTAAGATCCTTCAAGGTAAAGCTGGGGGATTTCTCTCCCTGTGTCTCTTGTGACCTGGGCACAAGTCCTTTAAGTGTTTTCTGTTTTAAGAGCCTCCAATAGACAAGATGAAAACTGCCGTTCAGTGCTGGGGAGAGGCTTGTATGCAAAGTGCTTGCATCCTTGGAACCCACATAAAAGCAGGGGACGGTGCCAAATCTTTGCCATCCAGAACTGAGGGGCAGAGACCGTATCTCTCTGGAGCTGACTGGCCAGCTGGCTTATACTTAACTCAAGTTAGTGGAAGACCGTGACTCAAGGAAACCAGGTGGGAGGCGCTTGAGGAATGACACCTAGTGTTTTCTGACCTACACACATGCAAACAAATGTGCATGCACACCTACACACACACACACCTACACACACCCACATACACACACATGACACACATATATACACATACACACACACAGACACATACATAAACACATACACACACACAGACACAGAGAGGCACACATACATACACACTACACACACCACACCATACACACACTCCACAGTATGCACACACACTAACACACATACACACACCACAGTGCACACACACACACACCCCACAGTGCACACACGCATACACACATATACACACATATGCACATACACATATACCACAGCAAGCATGCAAACACACACAGACACACCCCATAGTGCACACATATATACACACACACATACACCACAACATGTGCACACACACACACACACACACACACACACACACACACCACAGCACAAACCCAAACTCTGCCCTGTGGTGATGTTCAAGTTCAGGTCTCATCAATTCAAAGAGCCAGTGTCGGATGAGGGGAGGGAAATCTCTTCCTGGTACTCTTGAGAGGTCCTTCGTGGTGATGCAGTGTTTCCCGTCCTTCCTGCCACCAGCTCTCTGCCTGATATCAGGTGGCCACAGGGCCTCCGGGCTCAGCTGACAGACAAATAAGGAAGTTATTTCTAAGGTTCTTGCAGCTTTGTCATGGAAGAGCATTATGGCTCACTTGCCAAGCTAAAAATACAATTCCCAGAATAGGAGCACCTTGTTCATGACTTTATTGCATTCCTCCCTTTCGATAACTGCATTTAACATCTAATTTTGCTCTAACGACATGCTACTGTCATTTGGTGGTCCAGGACACAGGGAAAGCTGAGGGTCTGTGGAGGCACAGCGCTCTCTCCGGGCTTCTGAACTGTCTTCTCTGCATTATTAGTTTTATTTTTAATTTGATAGCAGCCTCTGTTGAGCATCTGTATTTTTTTATTATATCTTTAGTCCCTGACATTTCTTCCTTGTGCCCATAAGGCATATTCCTACCTGATTACTGTAAGCAGAAAAACCAAATGAAAATGCAAATGGCCTGCAGCTAAACTGCCTTGGCTCTGCTAGTTTGCATAATTGGGTGGGTCTCATGTATTCCTTTTTAGAATGTAAGTGTTCCTGGTCGCTTGGTACAAATATTACTTTTCTGTGTCTGAAATTCCCCCACGTTTTGCTTGCCGAAGCCCAGCTATTCACTTTTTCAGACAATAAGACAATAACCCAGAAGGAACTCAATTACAGCAGGGTTTGCGGGTAGGTATCAACCTGTCCCAGAAGAGTCTTGGAGTGTTTTAATTTCCCTGCTTTCCCGACTAGTTGTGTCAGTTAGGTCTGTCCTCTGCTTCGGGGTGTTGGCACTGTTGGTTCTTCATCACCCTGAGAAACATGGCAAGATCCTTGGCTGGACGTGAGTGGTCCTGGTTTCTGGAAAAGGTAAAGAAGAGAGACAAAGGCCTGCGACTCAAGGCCATCCACCTACCTCAGTCTTTCCTCCCTGTTCTCTTCACTCTGTATTCTTGTGAAGCTTTACTAAAATGTGTTTATGCTGATGCCCATCTGACGGCACAGAAGGAAACATAGGGAGATGCATATGTGTGCACAGAGCATTTGAATAAAAACTACTGAGCTCTGCAGGATTTGGTAGCACACACCTTAAACACTAGCACTTGGGAGAACGAGGCAGGATGTTTGAGGCCAGCATGGGCTACTTGGTGAGTTTTAGGCCATCCTGAACTACAGTGTGAGACCCTGTATGAATATCCCCTTTGAAAAAAGTATTAATATCCAAGGGCTATGAACTTCTGGGAAGGTGAAGGTAGCAATGTGGGCTTCTCTTAGAACCTGCTCATCCTTGGCGGGTCCCCCTGTGACTGTCACTGTGGGGATCAAGAGCTTCGAAGCTCTTGGTATCTTATTCAGAGAATTGGAGACATGCACATAGATTGTAAAGTGACAAAGGCATTATATGCAGAAGCAAACCAAGGGACAGTCAGGGCAGGCTGCAAGACAGCAGCAGGTCACCTGAGCTGGAGCACTCAAGGGCTGGCTGCTTGAGGTCAGAAGGAAGGGTTGGTTGCTAAGGTTGTTGTGATGGTGGCTCTGTTTTGATTGACAGGCTTGAATTATGTAAGGCTTTGTTCACGGCATGTCCTTTCCCATGTTGCATCTGATTTCAATACACACCAAATTATTCACAAGTATAAGACAGTAAAGAGCTTTCTTTTTCTTCAAAGTTCAATGACAGGACACAGTTTGTCTTCCTGCAAAGGAACCTAGAACCATCCAGACCAGATGGTCTCCCACCTCTTATTTCCAGATACATCCTGATGCATATTTGAATGGAAATGACCACACAAAGAGGGCTATTAAAGATTGCTAAAGGTGGAGAGACTCATTCCATTGTTTGAGTGGGCAGAAAAAAATATTCAAACTCAAGCTCAGGAGACCCTTGTAAACACTTAACGGTAAACATCTTCAGCACTGACAGCAATATATTCCATATTTATGTTTAATGTATTCAAATAAACAAACCCATTTACATTTAAATATTTCATGAATAAAACACTTTTAAACATTTTAAATATTGATTTTACATATCAAATATATCACTTATAACAATATTGAATTCACTAAATTTTTGCCATAACAATCATTCATCATCAAAACAGATTATCCAAGGCTGGAGAGATGACTCAGCGGGTAAAAGCACTCACTGTTCTTGCAGAGGACCTGGGTTAGGTTCCCACCATCCACATGGTAGCTCACAATGACCTGTAATTCCAGTTTCCGGGAATCTAATGCCTCTTCTGACCTCCTTGGGTTTCTGCATTCATGTTGTGTACATACATGTACTCACACACACATACTCACAAAATTTAAAAATAGACTATTAGTATTTGATGTTTAGTATGTTAAATATGTCCTCTATATGTATATCAACCCCTATTCTAAACATAGACACACACACACACACACACAGGCACACACACAGACATACACAGACACACACACACAGACACAAACACACACACAGGCACACACATAGACACATATACACAGACATACACAGACACACACAGGCACACACACAGGCACACACACAGGCACACATACAGGCACACACAGGAACACATACACAGGCACACACAGACACACACACACACATAGGCAAACACATAGGCAAACACATACACAGGCACACACACAGGCACACACACATATACAGACACACACACAGGCATGCCCACACATACACACAGGCACACACACACACACACACACACACACACACACACTCAGATAGACACACACACACACACACACACACACACACACACGCACCCACGCACACTCTCGAGTGTTTTACTCCTCTCCGTGCTTTAGGCTGCCCTCCTTTTGTCTCCTTACTCTGCTCCACCCTTTGTTACCGTTCTCTCTCTCCTCCCTTGAAAGCCCCCGGCCCATGGCTCTTAGTAATTTCCTGACTCCATGCATATTCCAAATGAAATACAAACATCTAAAGATCGAAAATTGATACCCACAAATTAGGGGAAAACTGTGATGTCTGCCTTTCTGGGTCTGGGCTACCTCTCTCAGAATGGTTGTTTCTAGCTCCTTCCATTTACTTTTGGATTTAATAATTTTGTTTTTCTTAATAGCAGAGTGATACTCCATTTTGTAAACACAGTTTCTTTAGTGTTGCCCTGTGGCCTCAGCGCTGTCTTCTCACCTCTTGGACCAGTTTGTACTTGAGTCTGAGCTGTCTCTCAACATATTCTCTGGGGAGTCCCAGCTGTCTGTATTCTCTGGGGACTCCATGTACGTTGGCTGGAGAGGGCTGGCAGATGCAAAGCCATGGGAGAGATTTCTTTGACATCTCTTCCAAGGAATGCCTCCTGTTCTCTAAAGTCTTCCACTTCCTACCCTATGAGGGAGCCATTGACAACTGTGCTCTCTGCTTCCTTCTGGGCCAGCCACAGTTTTCTGCAAATGTCCTAGTCTTGGATCAGCCATGGCTTTCTGCAGACATCCTGGTCTGCTACAAGCCGCAAAGCTGTCGGCAGTGAGGCCATGATCTCCGTAGGAGCCAGCTCTGTGGTATGAAGGAAAGTTCGAGAGAATCCCACCGCCTTCTTTAAGGCTGATTAACTAATTAGATCAGTCATGCTGTGGAGTGGCCAGCATGTCACAAGGCAGAGCCAGGTTATCTCTGGCCATCTTTGGTCTCCTTGATGTGTTAGGGGCAGACCGAAGGAGACCTCCGAGAAATCACCAGGACTCGAGATCGATGCAAAAGCAGGAGGTTTATTTCCAATGTGTTGGGGTCACCCTCACAAGGTGACCCCTAGCATACTCTAAGTATTGCTTACATAGAAATTTCAAAGGCAGAGCTTAGCAACAGAGTATCAGGCGTGATTCTATTGGTTACACAGTTATGTGAGTATTAACCTTTAAACTGATTGGCGCTGGCATATAGCAAGGTTGCGGGCACTAGAAAATGTAAACTTAGGGTCTTAGTCAACGTGGGTGAGGGAAATTCTTAGCCCAAGGCCGTAAGTCAACGGTCCATATCCTGTTTGTCTTAGAAACTGTTTTTCTTACTCCAGTTCTGGGAACTGTTCTGAGTCGCCTTGCCTACACAGTTTTGGTGTTTTTAGAAGCCTGACTGAAGTTTGGCTGCTTTGGTTTTTGCCGTTTAAGATAGGCATTTATGTCCCTCCTCTGCATATGACATGACATCTTTGCCACCACTGGGTAAGTCCTTGGAGTGCAGGAAGAGATCCCTTGTTTCCGACCAACCAGAGGACCAGGAATGCTACCTGCTTCTGGAGCTTATAGTGAACTCCCCCACTTCACTGTGATGTGTCCCTGTGATGTCCCCTCAAATGCATTGGAAAGGTGCCTTTAACTATGGTTTTGTTCTGTTATTATAAAAAGTTTATGAATACTTACCTGGCAGGGGAGGCACCATGATCAAGAAGGTGGATTGTCCAGGGTGAGGCCCATCTGTTTCACTCGGGATGTGCTGACTGCTGTGATTTCCCCAAACGCAGGAAATTAGTCTGTATACTTTGTGAAAGTGGGGGACTACATTTATAGTCTTCCCGGAGAGTAAAAATAATAAATAATTAAAAACTTCATCCAGCTCTTACCATATTGGAACAAGGAATTTGGGGTAACCTAAATCTGTCTCCCCAGGTTATGGCCACTCATAGTTGGCTCCAGAATAAACTCTCCTTGGAGGTGAGAGCTGTGCTTTTGAATTGACAGTGGAGATCAAAGGAAAGGGCTCGGGGCCCAGGTCAGGCTTCTTCGTGGCCGCTGTGCGTTGTGAGGTTGGGGGAGTGACTGGAATGGAATCCACAGGATCCAGGGACCAGGCTCTTGCTGTGGCGTGGCGCTCTGAGCCACGGTGGAGGCTATGGTAGGGCATGCTGCTAATCACAGTTTCTAAGTGGCCATGCTGGCTGCTGTAGGGAATGGACACAGGGCAGGCGGAAGACCAGTACAACCCTCCTCTTGTGTGGATGATGGACGAGTGGGTGTGAACGAGGTGGAAGAGATGAAAGGACTGGCTGGGCTTCTGTCCTCCTGGGGTCTCAGGGCAAGGGGTGACCTCAAGGAACCAAGACTCCAGATCGATGTAAAAAACATGAGGCTTTTATTATTCAATGTACTGGGGTCATTTCTCACGTACCCTGGAAGTCAGAATAGGAGAAAATGACCCCGAGGATCTTCCTGCTAGACTTTTTAAAAGGGAGCAGGGAATCTCTCTGACTGGTCAGAACCCAGGCACTGGATTGGCTTGTTGGCAACAAGGAGTTCTGGGAAAAGAGAGAGGTCTATGGGATAGTGAGTACCTATAATGCGTACTTATATTAAATGGAGGTTAGTGCCTTTACCACTAGGGGCGCTGGACTTCTCAGAGACGCCACCACATTCTGGTGTCTGAGCTGCACCAAGGGCTTCGACTTTCAGGGCCTCTCTGTGGGAAGAGGAACTGCAGTGACCAAAGTAGGCTTACTTGAGCTTCTGAGCTGGATGTGCTTTGTTAGGGTGGAGGCTGCTGGACCCCAAGAGCTGCTCCCTGCGTGTGTCAAGCCTGTAGGTGGCACTAGATGTGCAAGGGGACAGCCAAAATACACAAGCATCCAGTTCTTCAAGAAAACTGGACTAGAGAGGCAAATATGGGCATCCTTGAATCCAGGAGAAGGCACATTTGAAGTCTCAGGTCACTTAAGTCAACAGTTGGGGTTGATCAGAGGGGTGCATCTGTCTGTAATCCTAGAACTTGGCAGACAAGGAATCCCTATGGAATCAGAAAGACCCCTGTGGGGAGAATACCTACAGATTTAATGTCAACCTCTGGCCTCTACATGCATATGTGCATATACACACATTTGCATGCACGCATGCACAACATAGACACAGGCACACACAAAATCTTCCTTTGTGAGACACCACTCCAGTGCTGAGGACAGAGGAAGAGGGAGGCTCAAGATACAGAGTCACATCCAGAGCCATGAGGTCAGAGCTTCAGAAAGAAAGCCGTAGCAAGAGCCGAGGAGAGGCTGCGGCCGGGAAATGGCATTGGTATCCTGAGCTCAGACATCAGAAATTGCAGTTCAGTGCAAGTGACACCCTCAAAGCTATGCTGAACTCATACATCAAAAACAGAACTACAACCCTGAGCTCATCTGCCAAACCCTGATCTCCGTCTAGCATGGGGCTAAGGGATCTATCTATATCTATCTATCTATCTATCATCTATCTATCTATCATCTATCTATCATCTATCTATCTATCTATCTATCTATCTATCTATCTATCTATCTATCTATCATCTATCTATCTATCTATCATCTATCTATCTATCTATCTATCTATCTATCTATCTATCTATCTATCCATCTATCTATCCTTCAATGATTGGCAAAAACAAAGGAAGATTTTGTGTGTGCATGTGTCTATGTTTGCATGTGTAAGGATGCATATGCGTGTGTATGCACATATGCATGTAGAGGCCAGAGGCTGACATTAATCAGTAGGTATTCTCCCCACAGGGGTGTTTCAATGATCCCCGAGCTTACTGATTCCACTAGGGATCCCTTGTCTCCCAAGTTCTGGGATTCCAGACAGGTGACTATGCCAATATGACTTTTTTATCTGGATGCTGGAGTTTGAACTCTGGTCCTCACACTTGTATGGCATGCTCTTTATCCACTGAGCTAGCTCCTCTGCCCTAAAGGAAGACTTAGCAATAGGAAACTCATTTGGAATCACAGTGTGTCCTAAGGTAAGATGCTAATCTAAGCAGGGTGTGAGCACTGCTTGTTACAGGGCCCCAATTCTGAGTTCATTGCATATCCTAGTGTGTGAAGAACTGATGGACACGACCTTTCCCCTCGTTTAATCCTCACCGTGAGGGTTAGGGGCTGCTCGCCCTTCTCCATATTCTTGAGGCCTCCTGTAATGGTGCTCCATCCACACCCGACAGCGGCCAAGTTAACAGTGAGTCCGCCATACTGTGCTGAGATTCATTCCCCGTCTCCTTTCTTTGTTTCTTCCTCTTTTCTCTGATACAGGATCGCATCTGTCCTAGGTTGGCCTTGAACTCACTGCAGATGACCTTGAATTCCTGATCTCCCCTCCTCTCCCTCCCTAGTGTTTAGTTACAGGTGTGCATCGTTTTCTCTTCTGTTGCTGTGATGACAAACACTGTCCAACAGCAACTTTGGGAGGATCAGCTTTCAGATCCCAGTCCAACATTAACGGGAGACAAGGCGGGGACTCAGGGCAGTAATCTGGAGGCAGGAACTGAAGCAGAGACCTTAGAAGGATGCTGCTTAGTGAATGGCTTGTTCCTCTGGCTTGCTCAGCCAGCTTTCTTATACAGCCCAGGCCTGAATGGCGAGGGTTAGCAGCACCCACAGAAGGCTGTGCCTTTCTGTATCAATTAGCAGCAAAGAAAATGCCTCATGGATGTGCACACAGGCTGTTCTGATGGAGGCAATCCCTTCAGTGCCGATCCTTCTCTCCAGGTATGCCGAGTTGTCAACCGAGGTTAGCTATTGCAAGGTGGGCCACCACGCCCGGCTAATGTGCTATTATGAGTCAAACCCAGGGCTTCGTATGTGCTAGGAAAGTGCGGTATCAACTGAACTCCTTCTCTAGCCCCGTGACACAGCCCCTCACCAAGCCCAGTGTGTGAACAGGGTGCTGAGGGAGGCAGGATGAGTATACCAGAAGAAAGGGCTAATGAGACAGAGATTCAAACTCTGGAAGTAAGCTTTGCTTTTGCTTTTCCTCCTCTTCCTCCTCCTCCTCTTTCTTTTCCTCTTCCCTCTCTCATCCCCCTCCCCCACTCTCTGTCACAGAAAGAGCACGGGGGCTCTGATCCTAGGTCCTGGAAGCAGCTTCCCAGCGAGGAGGCCTTCAGAGTTGCTGCTGTGTGTGCTTTCTGCAGTACTGCCTCTTGCTGGCAGTTCCTGACAATCAAGTTCAGTAAAGACAAAGCACCATCACCTAAAACGAAGCAGATCTTAATTAGAAACTGCAGATTAAAGACTGGTAGTGTGCCGTTTAATCAGCACAGAGTAAATTGTAAGGGTGAAACCAGGGCTGCGTCTACATTTGGAGAGTGTTCGGCTTGATCCGATGAGGTGGTAGTTAGGCCTCTTATGAAGTGGGACAAATATATCCACCATAACACCATGGAAGAGCAGGAGCTGGGAAGCCTCCTCAGAGCCCAGACCCAAACCAGACCAACAAGCGGTATCCTGGCTGCATGGTGCCTTCCTACAGTGCCCAGGAGCATTAGGGAGAGTCCAGGAGGGTGAGAATGTGAGGGCGAGGAAGGCATCTGGCACAGCAGGAGATAGGGTGCACGAGAAGGATCCCCTGAGTGCAGGCGGGGTGTCTCAGATGCGCAGGAATAGGGGAAAGTGAATCAGAAAGAGAGCTTACTTTAATAAACGAATACTGTTTTTGGAAGGGGAGATAGAGGAGGGCTGTGTGTTTGGGGCTTCGTCAATAATGTACAAGGTGATATTGGATTCTCATCCATTCACAGCTAAGAGGTACCAATGAACAACTGTGAGGATCCCAGAAAGAACTTGGCTACCACTGTCTCCCGAAAGAAAGCTGTCAGTTAAAAAAAAAAATCTCCCATAGAAAATACTTAGCCATTAAATTGAACGAAACAAACAAAACAGCCCCATTGCCCAAGTACCTTGAGTCTGAATAGGCAGGAAAAGCTGAACAATTTTTGTGGAAACAGTATTTGTGGCACAGAGCTGCAATTAAAGAGACAAAGACAGTTCAGTGAATAGCACATTAGAAATGGTTATTAAAATTCCAAGTATTCTCCTCTGTAACCCAAACTGAATGTCAGAGAAGCCATCATCAGAAAACAGGAGGAAGAAGAGATACTCTCTAACAATGCTGAAACCAGAGTATGAGTCTCAGATCCAGTAGCCCTCTGCCCAGGGATAAGGAGGGAGGCACCTTCCAAATGGTTGGGGAAAAAAATCTAAGGAAGATTTTGCAACATGGCCATCATAAGGGATTTCAGGGCACCTGGCCCTGTGTGAGGTACGATAGTCACATGATCTCACACCCTTGCTAGAAAAGTCTCCATACACACCTGATCAAACTGTGTTCTTCCAGATTGCTCTCAACAATGAGACCAGCCAGTTTATGGGAAATATTGGGGTGTCTTTGAAAGTTATAACCTTTCTTGGCCCTTGAGTGGGCTTTAACTTAGGACTTAGGGTACATGGGGTTCCTGGTCATACAAAATTTCCACTTATTATCCATCAGGCCTTTACCTCAAGACGATAAAGAATCCAGTGTATAGATCACAGAGGGCGAGTTGTTTTAGATAGAAAGTTATTGTAGACTCATATTTGGGTGCTTAAGAGAGAGGAAGAAGGCTGATCTCTCATAGAGCAGGAGCGGGTACCCTGAGTAGGATGTGGTAGAGCTGCTAGTCTGGGGCCTTTTAGAAGGGACTTAGAGAAGAAACTAGGGTAAGGCATGAGGAAGGAGAGGAGCTGGTCTGCCCACCTGGTCCAATCACAAGGCGGCCAGGTGCCCCCTCTCACTTTGGTCCTATCCACATTCATGGCTTCCAGGCAGGGGTGCGGCACAACAAGCAGCCAGGAGCCACAGTTCTCTTCTGGCACCCCTGGCCTCCAGCAAGGAGGTCTTTAGAACGGCTGCTTTGGGGTCCTCTCCTCTTCTGTTCTTATCAATTTAGGGAGACAATTTCCGAAGGCATTGGCAGCTCCATTCCACCGTGGGGTCTTCACGGAAACACTGCAGGATCTGGTCCACACGAGGAAACTTCTCACAACTTGGTTGCATTTGGTATTCTCTGTATGTTCAGTCCATAGCGGGCAGACTCGGCAAAGCACGTCTCACTGTGTCCGTATTTAACTTGCACAAGTATGCGGCACACTGACACAGAGAAAACTGATGACCACAGTCCATCAAAGCGTCACATCTGTTGCCTCTGTGTCTCCTGGTGGCACCAGCAGCTGAGTTGTTCCCTTGGCGACGTTCAAGGTACGGTGCGGCATCATTAACTACCATCTCCACAGCCTGTTAGATGTCTAGACTTTCTCCTTCCACAGAACAGAAAATCGTATTTGCTGGTCTCATTGTACCTCTCCTGTGTCCCCCTCACACTTACTAAACTAAAATTCATACAGAATCACGAAAGAGTCCCAGCAGCCACACCCATCTTGAGACACGGAGCTTTTACACTTCTGATTTCAAATACATTGCAGAACTACAGCAATGAGAATGGCCTGGCATTGGCATTACAACATACGGGCTGGTGGAAGAGGAGGGGGAGCTCAGAAGCAAGTTCACTTAGCACACATGTTCAAAAGATTTGTGACAAGGCCAAGAAGATGCACTGGGAGAGGACATTCTCCTTAATAAATGGCATCGAGAAGACTACGTTTCCATATGTGGAATAAAAGTGGACACAATACCATGCAAAAGGCGTCTCCAGTAGATTAAAGCGTGGAGCTGGAAACTCCACAGTGAGTCGACGGGGAATCTTCTAGTGTGTGGGTGCTATTGGCTGGCGATCAGTTTTTGGCCATCATGCCAAAACTCCACATGACAAAACCCAGAATAAGCAATTGGGAAGACTGGTGACCAGAAGGCATTTACATTTTTTTGAGCCTCCAGAAGAAGCATTTCTGTTTGTAGAAACTTAATTTGCTTGCTGTTGCTGCACTTGCCAAAGCAGGTTTGGCAGAGTGCTAATTGCCTTGGATATTTTTATAAGAAAGCAGTTCTAGGATTAAGAACAAAGGCAAAGGCAAATGAAGCCAGAGAGCTCTCATGCGCTGAGCCTCTCCTGGGACTGTCTAAGGCAGGGGGCTCATTGTCCGTGAATCAGAGGCTCCCTGCTGTTCGGAGACTGAGTTAAAGCCAGCCTCGCTGTTTTGCAACCACTGAGATCCTGTGGCTGTTTGAATGCGAATGGCCTCCACAGGTTTGAACCCTCGGTGCCCGGTTGCTGGAACTGCTTGAGAAGGGTTGGGGGTGTGGTCTTCTTGGAGGAGGCGTGTCACTGGGGATGAGGTTGGAGGGTTCAAAAGCCCATGCTGTTCCTGGTTGATTCTCTCTGCCTCCTACTTTCAGATAAGGTGGTAAGCTCTCAGCTACTGATCCAGCACCAGGCTGGCCTGCCTGCGGCCGTGCTCCCTGTCGCCATGGTAGTGGACTCACCCTCCGAAACCGTAAGTCCCAAAGCTCTTCCATAAGTGCCGTGGTCATGGCGGCTTGTCACAACAATAGAAAGGTAACTAAGACAGGCCTTTTTTATGTCGTTCAAGCACCTTTCAACTCTAGTGACAAATGAATGACTTCTCCACACTCGATAGTCATGAGTCATATATATCCATGGCCACTAAGGAGTTATCATCATATTTTAAAACAATAACCCATACGGGTCTTTCTACAAAGCCGGTTCCTCTGTTCCAGACCCTTTGTTCCAGCACATCTTTCAGTGGTCCCTCGTAACAAGATGGTGTCACCGGTCCTCTGAGCATGTCTGTTTAGGACACGTGCTCCACCTGCATGCCCATCGACAGGTGCAACTCTTTTGTCTTGGGGTTTTGTAGACCTTGACTCCCGCCCTCCACACCATGGCTTTATGAAGCTCTTGCCAACTGTGAGTTCCCTCCTTCAGATCTCACGCCCTGAGTGTTCTCGTCACGCCAGAAGTTCATCTTCCCGGCGTGTACTCGAGTGTGGGTCAGTGTTGTTTATTGCAATGGACTCCTGATTTAAGACTGCCGAGAAGAACTAGCCAGGTATGGGGGCACATGCTTTAAATCCCAGCCCTCAGGAGGCAGAGACAGGTGAATCTCTGTGTTCAAGGTCAGTCTAGTCTATGGAGCAAATTCCAGGGCAGCCAGAGCCACATTGAGAGAGCTTGTCTCTAAAAGACAAAACAATAGCAAACAAAGAAACAAAGATTGTAGAGTAGAGCTCATCTACGGCCTCTCTGAGGGGCCGCTTTTCTCTTACTCTTTTGCTCTTTTAGGTTAACAGCCAGCTACAAGGTGCAGAAGCAAGGCTGACCGCCCAGTCGTAGGTTTGATTTTTCCCTCCCAAGCCTCTTTCCCTTGATGGCTTTTCCTCATCCGAGAATTTTGAAAGCACTATGCTTGTTCTCTGTGTTTTCAAAAGTCATCGCCAAGTTATTCTTTCCATCAGCAGTCTTGACTTGCTTCCACAGGCTGCATGCTTTTATCCCTTTCTCTCTGGATTGCTTTCTCGCCTCTCAGTGTTTCCCTGGGAGCTCAGGGTCTCGTCCCATCTGTGTGGGCACAGGGGTGCACGTGTGTGGGCACTCATTTCCTGTTCTGGCTCCTGTTGTGCACATTCCTCTGCGCTTCAGGGCCAGTGTGTATGTGTGTGCATGTGAGTGCGTGTGTGTGTGCCTGTGTGCCTGTGTGTGCCTCTCTCTCTCTGTGTCTTTCTCCCTCTGTGTATGTGTGTTTGTGTGTCTGTCCTATGTGTCTCTGTGTGTGTGTCCTGTGTATGTGTGCCTGTGTGTGTCTGTAGCTCTGTGTGTGTGTGTCTGTGTTTCTCTCTCTTTCTGTGTCTCTCTTTTTCTGTATGTGTGTGTGTCTGTCTGTCCTGTGTGTGTGTTTGTATGTGTGTCCTGTGTATGTGTGCCTGCATGTGTCTGTAGCTCTGTGTGTGTGTGTCCTATGTATATGTTCCTGTGTGTGTCTGTAGCTCTGTGTGTCTCTGTGTGTGTGTCTCTCTCTTGTATGTGTGTTTCTCTCTCTGTATGTGTGTGTGTCTGTCTGTCCTGTGTGTATATGCCTGTGTGTGTCTGTGTTTCTCTGTGTGTGTGTGTCTCTTTCTGTGTGTCTGTGTGTGTGTCCTGTGTATGTGTTCCTGTGTGTGTCTGTAGCTCTGTGAGTGTGTGTGTATCCTGTACGTGTGTGCCTGTGTGTGTCTGAGTTTCTCTCCCTGTGTATGTCTCTTGTTTGTGTGTGTGTGTGTGCACCTGTGTATGTCTGTGTGTGTGTGTGTTTGTGTGTGTGCCTGTGTATGTCTGTGGCTCTGTGTCCCTCTGTGTGTGTGCATGTGTCTGTCTGTATGTCCTGTGTATGTGTGTAGAGAGGTCTGTTGTTGATGGGAATACATATGCCCCATAGCATATTTTCCAAGCTTATGTTCCATGACAGACAGATCTACCTGTAAAAGTCTACGGGGGGGAGGGCCCAGGAATGAGCCAGCAGACCCAGCATTCCCAGGCATGTGCTTTAGATACACATGATAACCCCCACCCCCGTCAATATCTGAACCTCAAGTCTTTTTGTTTCTATCTCTTTTGAGCTCTTCAGAAGTCCCACTGCATGGAACTTGCTATGCACCCCTGTTGTGGAAGTTTGTTTTTACTTATTTTAAAATGATGTTTTGTGCACTGTTGGGTGAGGGGCTGCCTAGGTCTTGATGTTTTGTATTATCTGCAGGTGTTGGATTTATGTGGAGGATCATTAGATTGCTAATGATCTGCACGTGCTATCAGTAGACTACCTGGGGAGTTCTGAATCAATAAAAACACCTGAGCTCAGGGTTCCACTACCAGTATGGTACTTGCCATGATGGTGGTTCCCTCTGCTGAGTTCTGGCAGGGTTTGCACCTGTGAATGTGTCTCTGCGTCTCCCTTGATGAATCACACTGTAGGAGTCCAACTTCACAGCGTGCGTTCCCTGCTGCACAACTTGTGTTGGGCCTTACAGCACTCCTCCCTTCCATGTCTGGACCCCGAGGCTACAGCATCCCTGCAGAGCCTCCTCAGGAATGGTCTGGTTGCAGGCAGCCCCCTCCCTAGGGTTTCTAGGTCACATGTCTCTCAGTTCCGAGGGCCAGTACCCAGGGCTATCCTCAGGCAGCCTTGACTCTCAAAGGTACACTTTCACTGAAAGTTTTCAGAAATCTGAGAAATTCATGTGGAAAACACAGGCTTTTGAGGATGTGCTGAGGAGAATATTAATTCCGTCTAAACCTAGAGGCTAAAGAGCCCCAAGCTGTACACACAACTTTTTTGCCTCTGTGCTGCGTTGCAAGGTGACTTTACCATTTCAAGTCCCTTCTGCAGCTCCATCTGCACTCGGCTTAGTTGTGTTCTGTGCCAGGCTGGCAGGCTAGGGCCCTGCAGTTCTCAGTCATGCACAGTCACACAGGAGTGGACAAGATTTCCATTTGTGGCCAGAGGCTGATCCGTCCGTTGGCTCTGGTCCTGCACACACATACCCCAGAGCCCTTACTTTCTCATTAGTCCCTGGGGTGACAGACGGAAACCCGATCCTTGAAGATGTGATCAGGCTCACAGGAAGATCTGCATTCAGCCAGGGGCTCCAGAGTGAAGGTGGTGTGAGGGTTGATCAAGTTCATTTACTGGTTAACTCCCCCATGGTGAGGCCCCTGGGCAGCTTTGTGCCATTCCAAGTATTCTGCACAGGAAGGCGATGTTCTGTCCTTCATGGAGGTCACTTCTGGCTGGAGAACCCGAGGATAAATGAGAGCGTTCTCTATTCCAAAGCCCTGCTGGCTCTGAGTGTGACTCCAGGTGTTCTTCCCGTGACCCCTTACATGAAGTGTTGTTGCCAGCACTTCTTACTGACGCCATAATTGCCTTCCTAAAATGGAGAGAGCTTAGTACCGTGTTATCTTAGAAAGGCGAGAGATTGTAGGGACATGAGATTCCTCAGAGCCAGTCCCAGTTTCTAGCTGTGATACAAGCCTCCTGCTTCCTTGTTGGAAGAACCCGATAGCATGAACGGTTCCACACCCTCTGTGAACAGCTCACACCACCACCGAGGTCTCAGCATCAACAATGGCCACACAGAGAAAGAGCTTCCTCCCACAGGGTCAGGGATCATGTGGATATCCAGGTCAGGGACAGCTCACACACCTGCCTCAAGCCTGCTGATGGAGACATGAAAGCCTCACAATCTTTCAAATTTGGCAAACGTTTATATAGCCCTCGTATTCCCTTTCTCAGGCACCCTAGAAAGTCAATGAAATGTGTCAAGTTAGGAGATGAAGATGATCTTATGTACACAAGGGATAAACTCACAGGTCAGATGAGGCAGCTTGTCTAACTGTTAAAACAAAGCAAAGAATGTTCTGGGCTACTAATGTGAGCCCACAGCCGGGAAGTAACCTCTACAGTCTCACCGGTTCAGATCTGCAGGGAGGTATCAGAAGATACTAGCAGAATTTGGTGACTGTGATTCCAACTTTAAATTGAAAATAAAGCAGACATAATCCCTCAGCCTCTGCTAAGTAGCTCACAGTGAGTGGTGGTGGTCCGCTTCTGACCACCTGTGCTTTCCCACCAATCAAGAATGGATACATTCATACAATCTTGAGATACACTATCTATCCACTTATCATTTGGAAGTCAAATGGATTAAATTTCTTAATGAGGTATGACACATGAGACATTTGTCCTTAGTTTGACTTTCATTGCTGTGATAAAACAGTGACCCAAACTAGCACGGGAAGAAGGGGTTTGTTTTATCTTACATGTTATAGCCTATCATCCAAGAATGCCAAGGTAGGAACCAAAAACAGGAACCTGGAGGCCAGACACTGAAGCAGAGACCATGGCGGAACACTGGTTATTGACTTGCTAATGTTCGCCTACATTTTTATATACCTCAGACCCACCTGCCTAAGGGTGGTACCGCCCACAGTGGGCTGTGCTCTCCAATATCAACTAGCAATCAAGACAATGTCCCGTAGACATGCTCACAGGCCAGTCTGAGGGAGGCAATTCCTCAGCTGAGGTTCCCTCTTCTCAGAGGTGTCCTGTTGACAACCATTTAATTTGGTGATCAAAACCAAGTCACCTTATTGATGGAACTGTGAAACAGATAAAAATCCTGGCCACCAAAAGATATGGTCCCATTTTTCTCTACACCTCACTGATGTGCCTTACTGTTTAAACAGTGTCTCTTTGCAGTCTTGTTTGTTGCTCACTCTGTAGTAAAATATATCATTGGTGACTTTTCTTGTCACCATGACAAAATATGAGAAAAATCAACATGACAGTCCATCTTTATTGTCAACATTGAGTTACTCAGGAGAGAGGCTTCTGGGTGTCTGTGGGAGGATTTCCAGAGAGATTTAACTGAAGAGGGAGGATGGTGGCACCATCCCGTTGGCTGGGGTTTCAGATCGAATAACAGAAAGGGGGAGAGGAAAATGAGCTGAGCATTCAACTCTTCTTGCTGATTGCAGACAAAATGTGACAATGGCCTCAGTTTCCTGCTGCTACCGGCAGGGACACTCTCACCGCACATTCCCCAGTGTGATGGGTGACACCCTTGAACTGTGAGCTGAAACAGGTTCTTCCTTTGTTAAGTATTTGTTACAGGAAATTGTGGCGGCAGCAGTGTGTGGCCAAGGCCTTATACCTTGGTAGACTAGGAATCAGGAGACTCAGCCAAAAGCTAGGTTAGGCTACTACCTTCAAAGCCCCCAACCCACACCAGGTACTCGACTCTGGAGGTAGTGCCTCAAAAATTCTATAATCTCTTGAAATAATGCCACTAGATAGTGGAAACGCATTAGCCTGTGGGCAACATTTCAGATTCAAACCATAGCATATATGATGCCTATTAATTAGTAAAGCAGAAGAGTCTTCATTTTGTGGATTGCATTATTTGGGAAGAAAACTATTTTTCTCAGAAATTTTATGTCGTCAGTGTTAAAATTCTCATAGACTTGTTTTATTTTTAATTTTTAATTTTTTTTTTATTAAGATGAATCCTCAATGAGAAACTGAAAATTGTGCTGTTGATTCTCTGTCAACTGGACACCAACTGGAGTCACCTGGGCAGAGGGAACCTCACCTGAGGAATGGCCTCCCTTATGTTGACTGGTGGGCACATCTGTAGGCCATCTTGATTAGTGACTGAGGTTGGAGGGCCACGCCCGATGTGGGCAATGGCATCCCTGGGCAGGTGGTCCTGGACTGAATATAAAAGCAGGCTGAGAAAGCGATGGGGAACAAGCCAGTAAGCAGTGTGTCCATCCATGGGTGTTCCCCCCCTCCCCCATCTCTGCTTCAGTTCCTGCCTGCGGGTTCCTGCCTGCGGGTTCCTGCCTGTGGGTTCCTGAGTTGGCTTCCTCAGATGTTGAACTGTAGCCTATGAGCTACAGCTACAGCTCAAACTGCTTTTCGTCATGGTCTTTATGACAGTAATAGAAAGCAAATTAAGACAGAAATCATTCCGCTGATATTTTAAAACCAGAAATGAATCTTCCCCAAAAGGCAAATAATTTGGCGCTCATTCCTTTAGGACTGTAGTAAAGCACAAATGTCAGGTGACTCTCTGACATGAATGCAATAAATCCTGATGTTTTAAAACCAAACATGATCTAACCTTGCTTTTTACTTTTTGAGCAGGGTCCCTCTACACAGTCCAGGCTGCTCTTGACCGCTGAGGTGCCTGGTAGACAGGCAAAGGAAGCATCATTTTGTTCCTTGATGTGGTTTCTTCCATAAGATTCTAGAAAGATTGATTAGAAGCTTAAACTTCCTTTCAGACCCAACTTTACGTTGCATTTCTCTAAGAGCTGGACATAAACGAGAAAATCATTTTACCCTGCCAGCACACTGTGTATACACCGTGCGGGAGATGTCTCATGAACGTCTGTGAAATGAACCGTGCGTTCATCTCATGCCCCACAGGTCTTTGGACTCTAAATGTGATTTCTCTTGAATTTCGGCATCTATTGCACTTTATTGTCAGAGATATTTACTTCCTGTAAAGGAAGAACATAAGAACCCTGCTGGAGGAGAGGGTTATTCTGACTTATGTCTAGATCATTGGTTACCAAGGTTCTACGGCTGCGCTTCTGAGACACCTTTCACCTCAGTGACTACATTAATTACTGTTCTCATGACTGTATTCTCAAGGTAACTGAGGAGAAGCAGCTTAAGGTTTACTTTGGCCTCTGGCTGAGGACACACAGTCCCTCTGCAGTGTGAAGGGTTAGGGTTAGGGTTAGGGTTGGTCACATGGCCTGCACAGTCCCAAAAGCAAGGAAGAGCAAACCCTGGTGCTCAGCTCATTTTCTCTCTATTTGCTGGTGTTGCAGTCCATGCTGCCCAGAGTTGTCTCCTCGTGTCAGTTAATCTCCAACCTCTGTCACGGGTAAGCCCAGAGACATGTCTTCAAGGTGATCCTAGATCCTATCACGCTGACAACATTAATCACCACAGCCATCTCTGATGACACTGGTCCCTGAGAACCGTGCTGGGGACAGTCATCTGTGAGCCAGGCGTACCAGACACCGGAGGCACTCAGGGCAGAGCCTGCCTCGGGTACCTCGTGAGTGGTTCTTCCCAATCTTCCTTCACAACTTCCCTACTTCTGTGTGGTGAAATCTTGAGGCCATTGCACATGTGAAGAGATGCTCAGTTTCTCCAGTAACCAGGCAAGTTTTCTAAAATACCATGACGCACTGGGTTGGAAGAGATACGAGGGGACGCAAACACTCATGGTTGGGGGAGCCACAACTGTCAGTCTTTTGGAAAACTGATGTAACTCCGTCTAAGATAGGCAGCATCTATGTGCTTCAGCTCATCTCAGCCACGGTATTCGGAAACTCTGCTGCAGAAATGGCCACCCAGCAGAGAAACGCACATGTACTGGTGTTCGTGGAGACCTTGTTGTTGAGGGCAGAGACCCGAAAACTACTGATGTGGGAAATTCTCACTGTTGGAATTTCTTTGTATGAATCTATTCCCCAGTGACACATTTCTGAATGCATACCAGAACCATATTCCATTTCTCAAAGGACAGGAAATATGGCAAAGAAAGCTGCCCACCAGAAAAATATTGATTCCTTACAGGAAAGTGTAATTAAGACCCAAGCAGGAAAAATGAGTCTTTTGATATATATATATTTTTTAAAATTCTAGTGCTTTTTTAAAAACCATAGAGCATATCAATTTTGTAACTTAAAAGCAAAACAACTAAAAGGGTGGTAGGAGGGAACACGCAGAGATCGCTGCTGTGGCTTGATGGGTAAGGACGGATCAGAGGCTTCTGCTTGGCACTGCGGCCTCAGAATGTCCTTCCGAGTCTGCACCCAAGACATACACGTGCACACGCTTGGTTTCAAGGGAAGGTTTGACCGCAGGGCTCCAATGCCTGAAACGGCCACATTGCAGCCTTTAGCTCCCGGTGTGGAGCTCCCACTCTCCCTGTGTGTATGAGAACCAGCCACCATCTGAGAGCTGCTTACCACACGGCAGGGGGTTATCTGTCAAACTTGGAGGGAGCTGTTGTCCGGGTGTGGGGTCATCCCTGTTATGCAGCGTGTCATCTGTTCCTGTGTCAGGCTGATAGACACAGGCATTTGGGGTAAGGCTCTGGCGTATTGACAGATCCTGAGCAGAGGAAGCTGGGCTCGGGGAGGAAGGACAGAACACTGATTCTCTTTCCTTCAGGTTTGCAGATCAGCAGGGAGGGAAGCTTCTGTCCTTACCATGCATTCCTCTCAGGGCAAACCTTTTCTCTTTGTTGCTTTGAAAGCTCACTCCTATTAAAGAACAAAGTGACCTTTTTGGTAAGTTATGGGCAGAATAAATGTTCAACTCAACAGGAAATTTGGCTTTGACCTGCAGTGTAATAGCTGAAAGGGGTGCCCATTGTTCTGCAGAATGTGGGTGCTGCAGATTGAATCTTTTTGCTGGGCAGACATAAAAACCTTAAAGAAAGAGCCATGACCTGTATTTCTGATATGTGTTACTGGACAGTGAGAAATTCTGTTTGAGCTTACTTCATGATTTCCTGCAGTGTAAACCCTTCAGCCAATGTGTATGTATTAAATATCTAAGCACAATGCTAGCTCAAACCTTTGTTCTTCACTCTCTAGCTTCTAATGACCAGACAAATGCCATGATGCCTTTGAACAATGTCTCCTTTACTTACTCAGGGTCAATAGAAAGGGTTCTTAGTGGCAGGTGGCTTTCCAGTAATCAAAAATCTGAGTCCAGGGCTGGAGAGATGGACAGTCATTTAAATGCTTGTCAGACAAGTGTAAGGACCTGAGTTTAATTCCCAGAGCCCAAATAAGAAGCCAGGTATGACAGTGTCCTTTTTCTTTCAGCCACAGCACTGGGGAAGCAGAGACAGGCAGATTCCTGACTAGCCTATGGTGAGTTCCAGACTAGTGAGAGACCCTATCAAAACAAACAAGCAAGCAAGCAAAAAACAGAACAGAACAAAAAGAAAAAAAGGTAGACAGAGCCTGAGGAACAACATCTGAGGTTGTCACTGCTTCTGTGTGTGTGTGTGTGTGTGTGTGTGTGTGTGTGTGCCTCTGCATTTCTACACACACAGCAAGTCTGAATGTAGGTCAAACAGTGGATAAACAATTCAGCTGCTCTCTGGGGTTGCCTGTTGTTGACAAACGTGATTAAACAAATTCACCAGTGAATCCTGGAAGCACAGAAATGCTCAGGGAAGCAGGTGAAAGATTCCAATCACAAAGTCCCTGGTGAAAGAGTGTGACTGGAGTTGGAGTTTTATGAAAGAACAACTAAACAGGAGGGACTCACTGGCGGCAAGCCATAGGTCATGCATCAAAAGCTTAGGAAGTGAGAAATTGTTGCTGATTTTGAAAATAATTACAGGGGCATAATAAAACAGACTGCGTGCACCACTGTTCTGTGTTTTTTATTTCCAGCCTTGAGGACAGGAAAAGCTCAGAGCTCCACCCAAACAAGCAGTGAACTCCATAAAGAGTAACTCAGACACTGCAGCTCTCCTTTTGAATTTTAAATCTTCATTTTTTTAATTACAGGTATGCACGCATGCCTGTGTGCGGGTCTATGCACATGAGTGCAGGTACCCGAGAGGCCAGAAGAGGGCACCAGGTCACCTGGAGCTGGAGTTCCAGGGTGTTGTGAGCTGTCTGACACAGGTGCTGGAAACCAGTCTTCAGTCTTCTATAAGAGCAGTAAGAGCTCTTAACTGTCGAGCCATCTCTCTAGCTCTTGCTTTTTAATTTTTCATTAAAATTTTTTTTAGAGATAGTCTCTTTCTGTAGATCAAGCTGGCCTCAAACTCATGGTGATCCTCCTATTTCAGTCTCCAGAACTTTGGGAATGTTGTGAATCATTACACCAAGCTCGGTTCTGTATTTTGTCTATAAGTGAAAACAGGTAGACAGAGTGGACTAACGTGAAGCATTGTGTGCTCCTAGGGGTTAGCAGAGCAACCTGCTGCCCACGGATGGGGCAGACGGAGAGAGTCTCCTGAGACGGTCAGGTGAGAGACTTAGGTTATTGGCACCCAGTCTAAGAGGCGAATGGAAATTTCCAAACTGGACCCTGGATTCTGCCACACAGGTGGAGCAATGGCTCTAGAAGGAGAAAGGGACCTTTTCCACAGACAGCCACATCTGTCCATACCTAATTCCCTCATGGAAACCTCAGAGTGGGGCAGTCATTGCCATTAAAACCTACACGGGGAGGGGCAAGTTCAGTGTCTGCCTGAGTGTGACCTGTGACCCTGCACTCTCTGTGTCTGCCTGAGTGTGACCTGTGACCCTGCACTCTCTGTGTCTGCCTGAGTGTGACTTGTGACCCTGCACTCTCTGTCTGCCTGAGTGTGACCTGTGACCCTGCACTCTCTGTGTCTGCCTGAGTGTGACCTGTGACCCTGCACTCTCAGTGTCTGCCTGAGTGTGACCTGTGACCCTGTGCTCTCAGTGTCTGCCTGAGTGTGACCCTGTACTCTGTGTCTGCCTGAGTGTGACCTGTGACCCTGCACTCTCTGTGTCTGCCTGAGTGTGACCTGTGACCCTGTACTGTCAGTGTCTGCCTGAGTGTGACCTGTGACCCTGTACTCTCTGTGTCTGCCTGAGTGTGACCTGTGACCCTGCACTCTCTGTGTCTGCCTGTGACCTGTGACCCTGTACTCTCAGTCTCTGCTTGTGTGTGAGCCTCTCTGTCAACACCTCAGCACTTTGGCGCAGGGGCTGAAGGACCTGGGCAGCGGCTGGGACCGTTCCACAGAGACCTGGGACAGCAGCCTTGAAGGCATTTAGGGCCGCTTTAAGAGGCCAGTGTGTTCAGTGTCTGTCTGTATTTCTACATTTGAAAATGCACATTGTAGATTCAGTTTGTGTTTGTGGTTTACACATAAGCACTGAAGCTCTCTGTGAGCAAAGTGTGCTGGACAGCAGGGTGGACAGCAGTCGGACCGCTGCAGCTGGGGAAGAGCCGGAGCCCTGAAAGCATGTGTAGGGTCCCAGCAGTGGGTGCCAAATGAGGTAGGCCGGCCAATGTGATGCCAGGCTGTACAGGGACAGTAGGACTGTTGGATCCAGCTGAGGTCAGCCAGGCAGCTTGTACCTCACAAGTTTCCCGGCAGCCATGAGGACCCCACTAAGGGAGACAGAGGAAGAGTACAGTAGTCTGGAACCTCAAGGTTTAGGAGAGGAGCTAACAGCAGGTTGGTGGGGATTAGGGGCTGGACTCCAGAAGGCAGCAGAAGGCCACAGATCACAGATGGGCAGACAATTGCAAATAAATAAAACATCACACACTGATATTAACCAGACCCCAAAGACTATATCACTCGATGGACTTCTGTACAGTTAGAGTAGCTGTTCCGAATGGGAGCCGTGGAGCTTCAATCGGATATTGAACTTTCAATATCAAATATATTTTTATGTGCTTATCCATCATCAAAATTGAAAACTCCATGACAGAATTAGGACCAGTAAAACAGTTAGCTCTATATCCTCTTTCAGTTGTGCTACAGAGATATAGCTATAAATATAGCATGGTATAAAAGCAGACTCACTGATCAATGGAATACAACTGAGATCTGGATAGAAGTCCATGCACCCAGAGCCCACTGAGTCCAAAAGTGCACACTGGAGAAAGCACTGCACCGTTGACAAACGGTGCTGGTCAAACTGGAAAGCTGCACATGGAAGAATGAAGCTACCATGTGTCACCCTGCACAGAACTCCACATGAACCTCACCAGAAGAACTGACACCTTGGATCCGGTACATGAGAAGGTGGAGGATATGCCGAACTCACAAGACACAGGAAAATACTTTCTGAGTAGGACCTCAGAGTAAAGGCATTGGATCAACAACTGACGAGTGGGACCGTGTGTAACCAAAAGCTTCTATACCGCAAAGGACCCCGCCATCTGGATGAATAGAGCCTGCAGAATGGGCTCTACATCCGACAAAGGGTT
This sequence comes from Cricetomys ansorgei, assembly GCA_026225945.1. Lineage (NCBI taxonomy): Eukaryota > Metazoa > Chordata > Mammalia > Rodentia > Nesomyidae > Cricetomys > Cricetomys ansorgei. Next base: position 2,489,818 of record JAMJFZ010001011.1, read on the forward strand.
GGTAACTAGATACACAAAGAGCCAAAAGTTAGACAGCAGGAAAATGAGCAATCTGGTGTCATCATTCAGGTCTTGTTTAGGCAGCCATCCGACTGAGATTCTGTGGGTACAGCTCTCTGTCACACGTAGAAGGCACTACTTGCAGCAGATGCCCTGGGCCTCTGCCTCTTACAGTCTTTCTGCCTTTGTTCTTTGATGTTCCCCGAGCCTTGGTAGAGTATTGTTGTAGATGTAGTTGGAGTTTGGCATCCCCGGGTCTATAGTTCTTTGCATTTTAGTAAGTTGTGGATTTCTGTAGTGTTCCCTATCTGCTCCAGAATGTGACGTGCTAACATGGATGGGGAAATCTCACAGGGTCCTACCCCCAGACAAAGAACTGCAAGCAATGAATGGCTGAGAGGGATAATCGCTCTTCTCCAGGGCCGAGTCCCCTTTACGTTACCTCCTCCCAAGTAGTCAGCCTTAAGCGCGGACACTCGAGAGCAGCACTGATGGACTCAGTGGGATTGTACACGTATCAGCAGTCGGGAGGGGAGGCGGGGCGGGGGGGGGGGAGAGGTGAGAATGCTTGTGCATGGAGTTCTCAAAATATTAGATTCAAAAAAAAAAAAAACCAAGTCAATTAAAAACTAGGACAAGGAACTAAATAGCGTTCTCAAAAGATGAAATGCAAATGACCGGAAAATATTCAACATTCTTAGCCACTAGGGAAATGCAAATCAAAAGTGCTTTGAGGTTTTATCTCGCCCCAGTTGGAGTGGCGAAGATTTAGAAGGCGGCGATAAATGCTGGCATGGATGGGAAGGGGAATACTTCTTCATGCTGGGGGGAGTGCAAAAGGGTGCAGCCACCGTGGAAATGAGGGTGGGGGTTCTTCAAAAAGATGAACATAGATCCACCACAAGATCCAGATGAACCGCTCTTGGGCATATCAAAGATGCTATATGTGACTATATAAATACAGTCTTCTATTCCTATACTCGGCACCATATGGGATCAAGGACCAGTGACTAGGCAGGTCACGGGCCCGAGGGGTGAACATACTATTATGAGTCTTCTAAATGGATGCAATTCTAAACCAACTCCTCCTGGCTCGTGCGATACCCGTGGATTAGTGTATCTTTTCACCCTCATCAGAGGAGCTTCTCTTTGCAGTAGATGGTCTTTAACATAGCGACCCACTGCTGGCTAACACACAGAGAATAAGAGGCTGAAGGGTGTTCACCTGTAGGTAGGATATCTACAGCACACCCTCCTCTCAAGGCTCAAGGGCCACTGTGGAAGAGGCTGCAGGAAGACGCAGAGTCGTTAGTGGGGGATGACGACAAAGGAGCTGTTTTCCTGGATACAACGGGACGGTTGCGTGCTGTGAGCTCACACTGGCCGTGACAGCATGCGCAAGAGTTGGGTGGGCTGGAGTCAGACAAAATCAAAGCATGGAGAAGAGGAGGTGGGCATGGAGTCCCACCCCTAGCTGAGGGGCTGTTGGCAGTTGATAGCTGCTGGGAGAGAGAGTCTCGGTTTTCTTTGAGGATATGAACTTAGAAGGCTGACCACACTCCAGGGGATGTCCTCGCACCCAAGAGTATTGAACCAACACAAATTGGACTTGATTTTTTTTTTTTAAAGGAGGACACTTTTAATGGGTGGGCAGAGGGTGGAGGGTGGATCTGGGAGGAGTGGGGGAGAAAGTGTATATGTTAAAAATGCATTGTATGGAACTCTCATTCATTGTATGAAAGGAATTGACATAATATCATTTTAAAATCACTCCCCCAACATGCAAACAGACAAATGTAGCAATGAACAGGTAAGCCAGGACTTCTGATCCCCAGGTTCCTGGCCACTTCCTTAGGCCTGAGCTCAGCAGGTCTGTTGGAAAACGCTAGCGTATTCGTTGGCCCAGAGTGAGGAATAGTTTTTAAGACCATGGTATTCCATGGATGGCAGACTTACATCCCTCTCCTATGATGGGGAAGAAGAACTCCTGTGAGCTGTGACGTTCCCACATGTAAGAAGCTGTGCAGGCACCAGACAGGAGAACCTCTGGGATCTGCTTTGACAGTTTCCCAACCTCAGTGGCCACTTCACTTCACTTCCTGTGCTCTCAGGATTTCCTGGCTCCATGAGGCACACGTATAGGGTCATCATGGCCCCAGGGACCCCCGCAGGCAGTGCCCTGTGTGTATTGAGGCTGAAGCTCAAAGCTTCTCTGATCTCACTATGTATACCAAAAGAGAAATGGATGCATAAAGCCACCCTGGGAAAGGAGGGGTAACCACATGTTCTTCTACGCACCTTGTCCCTGGGTGTAGATAGAAGTGGTTACCTACAGACCGTGTCTGGTTGGTAGCGAAGGTGTTGTAAAGGGTGAGATTTCTGCACTTTCCCTTGCTGTCTTCAGATGTTTTGCATCCCACACGTCTGTCCTTTTTTTAAACCTTACTTTGCTAGGCATATTTTTGTTAAGTACTGGATATATAAATTTTTAAAGACTTTTATTTTCTGTGGAATTGCACATATGATCTTTTCAAGCCCAGCACTGGACTAATTCTGTCATTTTTTAAAATAATAAAACCAACATGGAGGAAAATTCTTCCAGGTGTGTCTTCAGAAGGGTGGGTTTAGGGACTTCCAATTAGGAATTCAGTTGACAGTCAGTGGTCAGTGGTCAGTGAGGGAAAAGCACGGGCTTACAGAGCAAAGATCCATCTTCCTGACATGGAGTCTGACTCTTCCCCACCACTGTCCAGGGGCATTTACACTGTGGTCTACATTTTCATTAGCTTTTCTGTCACTTGATTTTCCAAAATGAGCAAAGGAAAGATGATAGCTGTCCAGGAAGTAGGCTTCTGCAGGGAGAGGTGATTTTCACTGTTCAACTCCATTAAGCCTCTGAAGGCTTCACCTGAATACATTATGGCCTTCTTGTGTGAGCCATTTTTTAAGACAGTGATTTATTTCTAAGTGATTAATCTAAGAAAAAGTGCCAGTAAGTTCTTTCCCCTCTTTACAATTTGCTCATCTTAAGAGCAGTAATAAATGATAGCATTGTTAGGCATACTCCATGTATCAAACAATTTAACATCTATATTGCTCAAAGTGAGCATGATTGTTCTCATTTAGAAACAAGAAGCCAAGGCTTACCGAGGTATCAGGCCTGCAACACAGCCTGCTATAGTAATGCCTCCAGTGTCAATGCAGTGACACTGGTGCATGAGTCCATCAATGCAGTGACACTGGTGCATGAGCTCAGGTCAATGCAGTGACACTGGTACATGAGCCCATCAATGCAGTGACATTGGTGCATGGGCCCAGGTCAATGCAGTGACATTGGTGCATGGGCCCAGGTCAATGCAGTGACACTGGTGCATGAGCTCAGGTCAATGCAGTGACACTGGTGCATGAGCTCGGGTCAATGCAGTGACACTGGTGCATGAGCTCAGGTCAATGCAGTGACACTGGTGCGTGAGCTCGGGTCAATGCAGTGACACTGGTGCATGAGCTCAGGTCAATGCAGTGACACTGGTGCATGAGCCCATCAATGCAGTGACATTGGTGCATGGGCCCAGGTCAATGCAGTGACACTGGTGCATGAGCTCAGGTCAATGCAGTGACACTGGTGCATGAGCTCAGGTCAATGCAGTGACACTGGTGCATGAGCTCAGGTCAATGCAGTGACACTGGTGCATGAGTCCATCAATGCAGTGACATCAGTGCATAAGCCCAGGTCAATGCAGTGACACTGGTGACACTGGTGCATGAGCTCAGGTCAATGCAGTGACACTGGTGCATGAGCCCATCAATGCAGTGACATTGGTGCATGAGCCCATCAATGCAGTGACACTGGTGCATGAGCCCATCAATGCAGTGACACTGGTGCATGAGCCCATCAATGCAGTGACATTGGTGCATGTACCATTTAGGCATTTGTATGTTGTAAACTGCAGTGACAGGCAGCAGTGTGAGACAAATACCAAAATATGAGCAACTACTGAACATTATGAAGGATCATAATTAACGATATTAATTATATGCCATTTAAATAGATGCCATTATTTTGTGAAACATTTGGCCAGGGAAGTTGTAACAGGCTCTCAGACCTTAGTAGGTCCCAGACCTTAGCACAACCTACTCCACGATGGAAGTATCATTTAGGCCATACAATCTAGCATGTAGACAGTACCACCTGCCAAAATGGAAAAGAAGGACCTAATCCATAAAAGTCCATAGTCCTGAGAAAGTTTCTAAATGTACTAACCTTGTTTTTTTGGCTTCTATAGTTCTGCTTTGGGATAACTGTTCTTGTTAATTGAAATATGTCAACCCAGGATATGGTTTTTGTGCTTAAAATATCACCTTGAGAAAGGCTCAGGGCTACATTGGGTCCCCAAACACCCAATATAATCGCTGGCCAGCTAACATTGGGTCCCCAAACACCCAATATAATCGCTGGCCAGCTAATAAAGACTTTCTATTAGCTTAAACCCAGGTCTGAGTAATCTTTTCTGGTGGATACCCCACAACAAAGTTAGAAAAGACTCATTACTATTCAAGTACCTAATCATGTCAACCAAAAAAGCAGTTCCCAGGGATCTCATTTTGACCAACACCAGCGCCAAAGATAACCTCCAGTGATTCCTGAAGTCCCCTATCTGCCTTTGGCCACCCCCCAAACAGCCCTCAGTGATTCCCGAAGTCCTCCCTGTGCCTTTGGCCACCCCACCAAACAGCTGTGCCACACCTTCTTCTTTGTTCTTTTCAAGACAGAGTCTCACTATGTAGACCAGGCTGTCCTGGAACTCATTCTGTAGACCAGGCTGGCCTCAAACTTACAGAGATCTGCCTGCCTCTGCCTCCCAAGTGCTGGGATTAAAAGCATAAGCCACCACACCTGGCTGCTTTACACTTTTTAACACAATTTTTGGCCATCCTGTTGACCAGATCATGGATCTCACATGAAGTCCTATTTGAAAATCAAATTTTTTTAATATTTATTTTTTCCATATGTTTTGATCAAATTATTTTGTCTCCTCCAACTGCTCCCAGATTCTACTCACCCAATTTCATGTTCTCCCTTTCTCTGTGAAAAACTCCCAAGGGAAACCCAACCCAAAACAAAAAACTAATAATTCAAAATAAACTAAAAACGAAAAAAGGAAAGAAAATCAGTAAGACAAAAAAAAAAAAAAAAAAAAAACCCAGAACAAAACAAAAAGTACACAAGAAACAGGGAGTCCATTTTGTGTTGACCAACTACTCTGGGGCGCGGGGCCTGCTTAAGAGTGGGGTTGATGTACCCACTGACTGTCCGCTGGAGAAAACCAATCTCTCTTCCCCAGCAGCTACTGATTACAAATAGCTTTTGGTTGTAGGCAGAGAGCCCTTGTGTCCGCTTCTCCTCCTCGGAGCTGGGATTTCGTCTGGTTTGAAGCTATACAGGCCTTGTGTGTGCTGGTACATTCTGTGAGTTTATATGTGTATCCGCTCTGTTGTGTCTAGAAGATGCTGGGGTTTTGTTTTGGTTTTTTTGAGGGGGAGGAAATCCTCCACAACTTCTGGCTTTTATAATCTTTCTGTGTCCTTCTTTTCTGCATAGATCTCTGAGCCTTTAGGGGAGAAGAAGTTCAATGAAGAACTGAGTGCTCAGGGTCTCTCGATCTTTGTACTGTCCAGGTGTGTGTCCCATTGTTAATTATCATGTACTGCAAGAAGACGCTTCTCCGATGAGGGTTAAGGGATGGACTGATCTATGGGCATAGCGATACATTTTATTGATATGTTCATCTAGTAGAATACTGACAGTAGGCTTTCTCCTATTACCCGTGACATAATCTAGTCTCAGATTCTTAGCCTTATTAATAGTGTCAGGTATGGCTTCCATGCCATGGAGCGAACCTTCAATCCACTGTCTGGATACTTCCACAACATTTGTGTCACTGTAATGCCAGTGTGTCTTTCAGGAAGGTCACTGGGGTAGATCCCAAGGTTTGAGGATGGATGATTTTGTTAATTATTTTTCTCCTCTGTAACATGCAAAGTCCCTTCTGATACCATGAATGCTGCTCACTATGGGTGAAGTTTCCAGTAGGGCACCGGTTCGATTTCTCTGTTTGGTGACATAAATGAGTAGTGTCTTCAGCAGTAGGAGGTTCCTCAAACAGCTGAAAATGGATCTCCTACAAGATTCAGCGATATCACAATTGGGTGTACACCCAAAGGACTCTGTGCTCTACTGTATCACTGTTGGGTGTGTACCCAAAGGACTCTGCTCTACTGTAGTAGTAGCTGCTCATCCTGCCAGTTGCTTCTCTAATCACAATAGCCACTAAGTAGAAACAGGCTAGAATATTCACAGAGGCCAGGTAGTTAGTAAGAGATCAGGAGAAGGGGGGCATCTTCCCAGAAAGGAGAATAAAGTGTTATAAATAGAGAAAGTGGAAACAAAATAGGAGAATTCACACTTTCTTTGTCCATTTGACACTTGAGCTTCTCCAGGGTTGATGACCTACCTCTGACCACACCCAGGAACTGGTCCAGTAAAGATCCAACATTCCTTACATCGTCACCACGAGCAAAGTCTCCACAAACATTTGCTTACAGGTCTTTGTTTCACGTGTGTTTTTATTTCTTCTGAATAAAATATTTACATGCAAGTTGACTGTGTTTAGTTTTCTGTTTTGAGGCTCATGGCCTCACGTAGTCCAGGCTGGCCTTGGATTCGCTGTCTTGCTGAAAATGAATTGCCTTGAACTTCTGATACTTCTGCCCCTTCTCCAAAGGGCTGGGATTACAGCCATACATTGCCATGTCTGATACATATATGCTTCAAGCATGGTAGGCAAGCCCTTTACCAACTGAGCTACATTTTCAGCCCTGTATTTAGCTTTTAAAAAAGTTTTAATGCTGTTTCCAAAGTGTTAGAACTACTCTGCAGCCCTAACTGTAACACATTCAAATCTGGGTTAATGCAGGATACCACTGGTTTTGGTTTTCAACTTTTTAAGTTAAATGCCAGTCTGAGAGTTGTGTAGAACAGTCAGTCTGTATTTCCTCATAACTGATGGTGGGCAGCGGTTGGTGCATGCGCTCGCATTCACTGTGCTTCTTTGGTGAACTGCCATTGAAATGTGTTTGCTCCTTTTAATGGGAATGTCTTACAATAGAGCTGTCAGGACTCTTCCTGTGCTTCTATGTTCCGGGTAAGCTCTTTCTCAGATGTTGATTTGCAAATTCTTTCTTTTACTTGGTCCGCCATGTAATTTTAGTTCTATGCCTTTGAAGAGGGACATTTAAATCTTCCAGTGTGGATGAAGTCTACTACACCAATCTCCCTGTTTGCTCTTCAGTTGAAACATTCTCCTAAGCTCATCTGTGGCTGCTTCATTGGACTTTTCTGCAGCGTGGTGGTCTGAGTAGTTTCTTGAGATGACATCGCTCTTCTTACACTTGTTAGCTTGGTGAATGAGGGGGACACAGCCCATCTAGAGCAGTTTTCATGTCTACCAGAGCAGTGTGTGCATTCTGTGCTGGTGGTGGAAGGCTCTATGCCTCCCTACCAGGCTGGCAGCAGACCTGCTCCCTACCCACATGCTAGCTGGTTTCCTGGAATCGGGATTCTGGATCAGCTTTGGGAGCAGGTGCTGAAGTCTCCAGGCACACTTTAGATTGTCTCATCTCCTTCCTCCCTCCTTCCTTCCTTCCCTCCCTCCCTCTTTCCCTCCTTCCTTCCCTCCTTCCTTCCTTCCCTCCCTCCTCCTTCCTTCCTTCCTTCCCTCCTTCCTTCCTTCCCTCCCTCCTTCCTTCCTTCCTTCCTTCCCTCCTTCCTTCTTTCCTTCCCTCCTTCCTTCCCTCCCTCCTTCCCTCCTTCCTTCCTTCCTTCCCTCCCTCCCTCCTTCCTTCCCTTCCCTCCCTCCCTCCTTCCTTCCTTCCCTCCTTCCCTCCTTCCTTCCCTCCTTCCTTCTTTCCTTCCCTCCTTCCCTCCCTCCCTCCCTCCTTCCTTCCTTCCTCCCTCCCTCCTTCCTTCCTTCCCTCCCTCCCTCCTTCCCTCCTTCCTTCCTTCCTTCCCTCCCTCCCTCCTTCCCTCCTTCCTTCCTTCCCTCCCTCCTTCCCTCCTTCCTTCCTTCCTTCCCTCCCTCCCTCCTTCCTTCCTTCCCTCCCTCCCTCCTTCCCTCCTTTCTTCCTTCCTTCCCTCCCTCCTTCCCTCCTTCTTTCCTTCCCTCCCTCCCTCCTTCCTTCCTTCCCTCCCTCCCTCCTTCCCTCCTTCCCTCCTTCCTTCCTTCCCTCCTTCCTTCCTTCCCTCCCTCCCTCCTTCCCTCCTTCCCTCCTTCCTTCCTTCCCTCCTTCCTTCCTTCCCTCCCTCCCTCCTTCCTTCCTTCCCTCCCTCCCTCCTTCCCTCCCTCCCTCCTTCCTTCCTTTCCTCCTTCCCTTCCTTCCTTCCTTCCCTCCCTCCTTTCCTCCTTCCCTCCTTCCTTCCTTCCCTTCCTCCTTCCCTCCTTCCTTCCTTCCCTCCCTCCTTCCTTCCTTTCTTCCTTCCCTCCTTCCTTCTTTCCTTCCCTCCCTCCCTCCTTCCTTTCTTCCTTCCTTCCTTCCTTCCTTCCTTCCTTCCTTCCTTCCTCCCTCCCTCCCTCCTTCCCTCCTTCCTTCCTTCCCTCCCTCCTTTCTTCCTTCCTTCCTTCCTTCCTTCCTTCCTTCCTTCCTTCCTTCCTTCCTTCTTTCCTTCCTTCCTTTCTTCCTTCCCTCCTCCTTCCCTCCCTCCCTCCCTTTCCTTTTCTTTTCTTTTTTTTTTGGTAAGGAATAAAATCTTGACCATACATTTTCAAAAGTGCTTCAAGCCAGCTTATGCCTGGATAAGAAGTTTAGAGCAGACAACTAACCAAGCCAAGGGTAACAATGGAGAGATGTGACAGTTTTGAGTGTCTGACACACCGAAACAGGATGTAAAGCACAAAGTTGAACGTGACACTTTATTTTAGTTAAATGAGACCTAGAGTAAGCTTGTACCCTTGTGACTACTCAGCCATGGATGCCAGGAAACACCCTGTATCAGGATGACAAAGATGGCTGTGCTCAGTCATAGTGGCCGCCCTTCTTGGCTGATGCCTGGCTTTGCAAAGTCATAAAACAAACTGCTCCATTTTTTATATTCTGAGTCTCTAGAAGTAATGTGATATCTTAAAAAATGGGAGGGGGCTGGAGAGAAGGCTCAGCCATAAAAGGCAAGCCCCACACCCCAAAAACAAGCAAGCAAGCAGGCAGTATGTGGGCAAACTATTTGGACCAGAGCATCCTAATGACCCACTGAACCTTACCCCAAATGGCCAATCTCAAGAAAGACCACTGATATTATAGATGTATGACTTAACCAGGTAGCTAGATATCTCTTTAATACTCTTTAAATATGCCCCTATATGCATGAAAAAGGTAAGATTAAGAACATATTAACTGCTTTACAGGAACTCCCATCTCTGCCAGAGGTTGCCATTCTCTCTCTCTCTCTCTGAATTTGCTATTTCTGTCTCTTTTTTGTATTTTCTATCCCAAATATTTTGTCTGTGCATCTGCTCTGGTCTGGTGAATACTGGGAGAGGGTGGCCAAGCTGTCTCTCTTGATTAGTGTTGTTGAACTGGGAAACCAGGGGACTCAAGGCAGCTGAGCAGCTGAGTGCAGGTAAGGAGTTTTTATTATTACTGCTCCTTTGATAACAGAGTTGGGAGTTTACAGCTCTGCAGAAATGCCTGCTGCACAGGCAGCACAGTCAGGGGAATATAAAGTGCAACAATGTTGTGTGTCTTCAGAAAAACGTCTGAGAAATGGAAACACCATTTCTCTAACTCCTCTGGAAACTGAGGAAGGTTGTGGGCATTCCTGTGTTCCTTCTCACACTTGCTGGCATTCTAAATCCCCTTCTTGAGAAATGCTGACATCAGATGTTCCCATGCACATGCCACAGAGTCATTACATCCTCACACAACCTTAATTCAAGCTCTTTTCATTCCCTACTAGAAAGGCAGGGCCATCTCTCTCTGGGGAAAAAGACAGGTAGTGGACAGCACCCCTCTGGGGTGGCACACAGTCTTGCTGGACCGACAATGGATGCGAAGGTCAGCAAGGCCTTCATTCTGCCCGAGCGACATGACCAGCAGCCTGTTCGTGCTACAGGGATCCAGGGCTGTGGACAAGGGGGCTCTAGGAGAAGTGGGAAGTCTCCTCACACCATGGTACCCCAGACAATGGCAGTGCCCAGCTTCCCACAGCAGAACAAATCTCTCCCACATAATAGGAATTTCGGGACATCAGAGTTCTTGACTAGAAGTGGACCAAGAATGGCATGTCAGTCCTTTGAAATTTGTGTGTGCATGCAGGAAGCTAAAACCGTTCAGTGGCTGGGTATCCTAGGCCAGTAACATTCCAGTTTCTCAGAATTTTAAAGTTTGCTTCTATTCCCTTGCGTGTGTATCCACGTGTACATGTGTGTGCGTGCACGTGGCGGTTAGAAAATGACTTTAGAGAATGTTACTCCTTGGAGCCATCTACCTTATGTTTTGAGACAGAATCCTTCACTGACCTGGTGAAAGATTTTCACCAAGTAGGTTTTCGCCAAGATCTTTCACCAAGTAGGCTGGGCTAGCTGGCCACCAAGCCCCTGGATCTGCTCCCCCTCCCTCCCTCCTGCTGGGATTGCAAGCGAGTGCTACCACACCCAGCTTCTTTGTAGGTGGATCCTGGGGACCAAGTGAGCTTGGGTTCTGTGCTTGCAGAGCAACTTAGGACTGAGCCCTTCTGCTCAGCACAGGATTTTACATTTTGAAGATGAACTTTCTCTTGTCATTATCTTTCCTTTTCTGGAATTTCCAAAAGACAGGGGGTGGGAGTTAGGCATGGACTTTCACAGCGAAAGGTCAGTGAATTATGTTTGTTAGACGAATGTCACAGGCTTTATAATTTGCTCTTGTTCCCTTAATGAAAATGTCAGCTCGCTTTGTGGTTTCTTCAGTAAGTAAATGACAGAGTGGTTCTTAAAACTGGGAGGTGGAGCTGCGTAAAGGAGATGGGGCCGCGAAGAGCAGGTAGATTCAGCACAACTAGATAAATGATGTCACTCGCTAGCTTCCTCAATGTCCTTCCTCTCGGGGAAATCTTACCTTCCTGCAGTAGGCACGAGCGTCTGTGCTAACTCATGGTGCCAGAGTGAGGCAGATAGATGGTTTAATTAATGATCTGGGTATTTTAATACCTCATCTTCCAAAGGGTTTTCAGAAACCAGAATTCTGTTTGAACTCAGCCTCTGTCTTTGTCACCCAGCACCGATGTCATTTCATCTCGCTTTTATCTGCAGCTTCCCTAGGCTGCGCACCCTTACTAATTACAACAATTATCTGCACTTCATTTAGGGCAAATTTGAAGCAATTTTAGCATACGATTTCCAGATAATTACTGGTAGTGTATGATCCACAAATGGGCTGGGTCCTGAAAGTCCCCGAGTGAGGAGAGCAGTCTGCATTCTCCACCTGGAACAGTATTGTGTGGGGGTTCTGTCCCCAGCACAGCCTGTTCATCTGTGCTTTGGCTGAGGCAGTGCTGGCTCTGATGCCCTCCAGACTCCATCCCGAATAGTCCATTGCAGCTCATGCTACACGTGCACGCAGACACTCGGTAGGGATCTAAAACCAGAGTTCCTAGAGAGACACTGGGATCACTGAAGCCACCAGGGAGGGAATGAGGAGATCCTGAAGACAGACATATGCACCTCACACTTTGGCTAGTATACTTTTGAGAAATAGTCCACAAGGAGTTGGGATTTCCCCAGGGATCTCATGCTGGGAGAAGGGAAAGGATAAAGCCTGGTGGCAGCCCGAGGTCTGAATTTATCCCCCAGGAAGAGATTTTTACACTTTACTGGTAACTTATTAGATCACAAGGCAGGACAGGCATGAGCAGAGAGAATGATGGGCTAATGGTGGTTGGGGCCACACCTGGACCAGAACTCTTTAGTTATGCAGACCTCCTTGCCTCCTACTTAAACATAAGCCTCATGTCTGTGCCCTGAAGATTGGCTGGTGGGTGTTCCTGGACCTCCAAATGTGGTCATACTGAGGAAATGCCTTTCTCTTCAGTTCTCTGTCTCTGTCTCTGTCTCTGTCTCTGTCTCTGTCTCTGTCTCTCTCTCTCTGTTTTGTTTTTGAGACAGGGAACTTACAAACTTACTCTGTAGACTAGGCTGCCCTTGAACTCACAGATATCTGCCTGCCTCTGCCTCCAGAGTGCTGGGATTAAAGACATGCGCCCCACGGCCTGGCTTACCTGTCTCTTTTGTTTGCATATGGAAGGCAGTGGCCTCAGCCATGCTCTTAGGACAGAGGGCCCAGGCTTGGACCCTAACAGTCCACTTACTCTGAGTTTTTACCGGGTTACTGAGTTGTGCAGCCAGTACTTCAAGCCTGAGGAACGCAGTGGATTCCTGGCTCGAGACTGTGGTTAAGCTGGCAGAGACTCACAGTGGAACAATGGAGACAGTCAGCATTCTCTCTGTGTCTGAGGCACTGTGTATGGACTCTTGTGCCTTTCCAGGGAAGGGTGTGGCTTCCTGGAGGAGGAGATAAACTCTGTAAAGGGTGTCATTGACATGCTGTAACCTGAACCTCAGCCTGCAGCGACATGCAACCTTGCATTTTATCCACTGGAGACGCTTGAACTCTTGGCTTGGAAACAGCTTTCAATCTATAGAAATCTGGCCCTGGGGAAGATGCTATGTCTTTTCAAAGACCCACAGAAGCATTGTCTGTGCCATCAGCTTGCAGGGACCACCAAGCCACACTGCCAGCTTGGGGATTTCCAAGGGACGACGGGATCAGCACGGATTTCCATTTTACTGTCTAGAGAACGGGTAAAGGATGATGCAGCAGACAAGGAAAAATTAAAGAACGTGGCCTGCTCTGCAGAAGCCAAAACTTCCTCTTTCTTGCTTTAGGAAAGCAGCCAGGCTCCCACAGTGCAGGCTAACGCTGCCTCTTCCCGTTGGACTGCCATGTAAAGCGGGGAGGGGTGTTGAGTTTCTCAGTGAGCTGGTGTTTTCCGTTTTGTCTGGTATTGCTTACCCTCCTACTTAACACATGGTGTTATCATGAGGACGAGTCCCTCCATTTTTAAAGGGTGTCTTTGCTGAGTATTAAGGGCATGGGGTGGTATTTTTCTGTGTAATTTTTCTTTTACTTTTTATTAAATTATATTATCATTATATCCTTTCTTCCTTTCCTTCCTCTAAACTCTCCCATATATCTCTCCTTACTCTCTTTCAAATTCATTAATTGTGGATGTATATATATATATATATATATATATATATATATATATATATATATATATATACACATATATTCCTGAATATAGTTTTCTCAGTTTGCACAATGTTATTTGTGTGAATGTTTTCAGGGTTGACCATTTGGTATTGGATAACCAGGTGGCGTGCTGTTCCCCGGAGCATATCGCCAACTCTCAGAATGACTTAGTTGCCTATAGTTCTTTGTGTAGGACTAAAGTCTGGAGGTCTCTCCCTCTGATTCATTTTGGGCATGTTTACTGTTATCTCTGTTCAGCTCATGCTTAGGAGCCATGTTGGTGAGGCTTTATGGCTCTAGCTTTCACAGAAGTCACAGTTTCATTGCAAACTTCCTGTCCTTTGCCTCTTACTGTTAGATTTCTGAGGCAGCTTAAAGAGACAGGGGCCTAGAAGAGGCTAGAGTCTGTCCTCAACAGACTGAACTGTTTATTCTAAACAGGGAGGGGCAGACACAGTGGCAAAGGGTTTTCTGCCAGAAATGGAAAGGAGTACTTAGAGTTTATATAGGGAGTTTGGAAGATGGCAAGTTAATGCAGCTTCAGAGAGCTACATGCCAATCCTCAGTTCCTTCCTCCTGGAGCTGTTTGTCCAGACAAGGCCATTTTACCTTTAGAAACTGTCTCGCCCGGCTATCAGGATGCAGGTGACAGTGGGTGACTGAGTTAGTCAATGGTAGCGGGGGAAGGGCTAGAGCAAATGCGGCGTTGGTCAGGGTCCGGAAGGGTTTGCTCTAGGTTTATTCATGCACTTAAAATCTTCTGTCCCCTTCTTCCACAGTGTTCCCCGAGCCGTGGGTGGGGAGTTGTTTTGTGGATGCATACACTGGATCTGGGCTCCACAACTCTGCGTTTTGGTTGGTTGTAGTGTTCTGTGTGGTCTCCCTCTGTTTTAAAGAGAAATTTCCTTGATGAAAGATGAGAACTACACTTATCTGTGGGTATAGGACAAATATTTAGAATGCAGTTTGGGATTATGCTGGTTTAGTAAAGAGTTGGTTGTAGGTTTTCCTCTGAGATTGATGAACTTACCAGCCCTGGGTAAGGTCTCCAGCACCAGGCATGATCTCTATCTTCTTGAGTGGATCTCAGGTCCAATCAGAGAGCTGTTGGTTACCACCAGCCAATGCGTGCCTCTATTGCACTGTTAGGCTTACTGTGCCACGCTGGCCACTGATGTGGTTCATATGCGTCATATCTGGGTAGGCCTGTTAGTTGTTTCCCTCCTTTGGAAGCTTGCATGGTAACTTCTAGTACCGTGAAAGCTGGTTCCCAGTGAGGAGTCATTCAGGTCAATTCCAGCTCAGGGACCTCTGCTTAGCAACAGGGACTGACCTTTCACCTCAGGGAGACAACCAAAGGCCATAGCAATGGGGTGTATGTCTTGGAGGTCTCTTAGACAACCCCGATCAACGACCCAAAAGATGGATTCTCGTGCTTGGTGTTGGAGCTTTTCTTACTGGTCTTTGTCTCTTGGAAGGAGCACTGTTAGCCCAGATAAGAAAATTTCACTTAAACTATATATGTATATTTATACACATATTTATGTGTAATATTGATTTTTAGGCAAGTAGTTAACATTATGATTTCTTATAATTTTTCCAGAAATCCTTACTCTTATTTTAGCCTCTCCCACCCCTTTCTATGTTTACCACCCCCTTCCCTAATCACAGCCCCCTCTCCCCATTTCCCTGGTCAGATCACTTATATCCCACTGTTTCCTTCCTGTTGATCCCTTACCCTCAACCCCAGTAGTGGTCTCTTTTTCCTTTCCCGCCTCTGCAGTTATTCTAGAATGTGTACTCACATCTAAAGATTTGGAGCTCTGATGAGAGAGAACATGGAATAATATTATTTGTCTGTTTGTTTCTGGGTTATCTCATGCAATATATTTTCTAGGTCCATCAATTTTCCTACAAAAGTAGTGACTTCATTTTTCCTTAGAGATGAGCAGTCTTCCAGAGAGTGTTTGGACCACATTTCAGTATCCATTCATCAGTCAGACATTTACATCGTTTCTCTTTCCTGGCTGTTGTGAATGGAGCAGCAATGAACACGACTGAGCACGTGTCTGTGGAGTACAACGTCAAGTCTCTTGGGCATGTGCCAAAGCATGACCCACCGCCAGGGCAGATGGTGGGGGATTTATTTTTAACTTTCTGAGAGTTCGCCATGCTGATTTCCATAGTAAATGCCATGCTGATTTCCATAGTAAATGCGCCAGTTTGCAATCCTACTAATTAGTGAACGAGGGGTCCACTTTCCCGTACACACTCCAGTATGTGTTATCAGTTGTCCTGATGGTCTTTGCCCTCCTTACTGGGGTAAGAAGAAGTCTCAGAGTTGTTTTGATTTGCATTTTCCTAATTGCTAGGGATGATGAACACTTTTTGAGAAATTTCTCAATCACATTCTTTTCTTCTTTCGAAAACTCTCTGTTTGGATCCAAGGCCCATTTTCAAATGGGTCACTATGCTTTTAGTCTTTGTTTTCAAGTTCTTTATGTATTTTAGATATTAATTCTCTGTTAGATGTATAAGCTGGCAAAGACTCTCTCCCGTTCTGTGGGCTTCCTATTTATCGAGCCAATTATTTATTTAGCTATGTATTTTAGTTTTATGAAATTCCACTTGTCAGTTGTTGGCCTTAATTCTTGGGCAAATGTCCTATTCAGGAAGTCTTGTCTTACACTTATATAATGTATTACATTATATACACATTATATGTGTACACATTATATCATCTATATGTATATATTTACACACATTACACACACACACACATTATACACACTTAGATCGTGCCTATATTTCTTTCTAGTAATTTCTGTATTCTGTGTTGTGTGTTTAGGCCTTTTATTCATTTGGAATTAGTTTTTCTGCAAGGTGGCAGTTAACAGGTGTAATTTCATTCATCTACATGTAGACACCTGGTTTCCCCAGCACTGTTTGTTAAAGATGCTTTCTTCTCTTTGGCTTATGCCTTGGCGCCTTTGTCAGATATTAAACGGCTGAAGTTACCTGCACTCATGTCTTCAGTTTTGCTCTATTGGTTTACGCGTCTGACTTTGTGCCAGTGCCTTGTTGTTTTTATACTATGGTTCTGTAATATAACTGAAGGTCTGGAATGGTGATCCCTCTAGAATTGGTCCTTTGTGGTTCCATATGAATTCTAGTATAGTTTTTCTATTTCTGTGAAAAATGAGATGGGGATTTTGATTCGGATTTGTAGGCATAGATGTAGTCATTGATTTAATTAATTATTCTTATGGGTTCATGGCAGACAGTTTTTCTTTGCTAATTCAATCTCCATTCCTAGAGGATTTCAGCCTCTGTACATTCTAAACCTAGAATGTTTCAGCCTCTGAGACTTACTGCTGACTGAGCTCACTCTGACTAGGTGTATTCTGAACTCTGAACTGTAAATTGTAAACCATCTGCTTCTGACTCTGCTTTCTCTCTTAGCTTCGATGACTTCTCCTTCTGAACTGTGAGCTGACTGCACTCAAATTGCCTGACTGCACTAACTCTAGCTTCTCTCTGAGCTCTGCCTCTTGTCTGCTTCCACCTCACTTCTGGCTGAGCTCTGCTTCCCTTTCACACTTTGCTTCTACCTCACTTCCTTCTCTGAACTCTGAACTCTGCTTCTCCCTCTGAGCTCCACTTCTGCCTTCTAAGTACTGGGATTAAAGGTGTACACCACCACTGCCTTCTGAATTGGGATTAAAGGTGTGTGCTAAAATGGGATTAAAGGCATGTACTAACATTCTTTCTACTCTAGAGCAGCCATGCTGCCAGTTTAAAGGATTAAATGTTCCTCTACAGGGATTGTATTGAATCTATAAACAACTTGATATTTATCAAACATGTTGATAAAATGTTCATTTTCACAGCATTAATTGTATCAGTCCATGATCATAGGATATCTTTCTATTTTCTAGTGCCTTTATCTCTTTCTTCAGAGGTTTAAAGTCTTTGTTGTAGAAGTTCTTCACTTCCTTTGTTAGGTTTATTTCTAGGTATTTTATTTCCTCTGAGGCTTTTATGAGTGCGAGTGTGTCATAAGGTTGTTTTTTAAGGTGAAGAAACTACTCTAAAGTTGATTGTGATAATTTGACATGTGTCTGTGAGTGACAACCAACTATTGAGTTACTCAGTGTATGAGCACATTTTTATATGAATTTTAATTTGTTTTTAGTTTATAAAGAGTTAGGTTTTGTTATGGAATTTTCAAATTTTGTTTCCTCTCCCCATCCTTATCTCTTCCCCATTCCCTCCCTCTCCTTCCTGCCCCTGGTTTTTTTTTTTTTTTTTTTCATTTCCATGTTACAGGGGATATTTTGCTGTAACTACCCCCTGCGAGGCTGTCTCAACACTTCCTATTTCCCTCTCATGTTCTCCTGTTTACTTTCATTCTATATGAATTCTATCTCAACAAAGCTCTTCAAGCAAGCAAACACATCCATGTCTATCATCAAATCTCTGAAGTGCTTTCTGCAGATGTGTGATCCATTCACACCAACCGGTGGCCACGGGCCAATGTTTTTTCCTTTTTGCATAAAGATTGCTGTCTGTTATTAGGCACAAAAGTGTGTTTATTTTTTATTGGTGTGAAATTTAACCTAAAAATTGATGATTTTAAGAGCAGATTTTTAAATAAAAATTCATTGATGTGGTTAGGTACCATTTAAAAAAATGAAAGGATCTTTGCCATTCCAGAGAGTCCTAGGTTCCTTCCCAGGAAATTCTCCCTGTATATTTGATTTTTGTACTCTGTTATGCACTGCCTGGGAGTACTGATTGGGAGACCCTATGTGTGTGGTCTTCACTTTCCAAAGAGGGGTGCTTGCCTGAATTTTGTGAACCCTTAGTAGCCTTAAGCAGACATTTAAAAAGGTTTTCCATTGTCATCACCAAAAGGGAAGTTCTTTAGGAGTGAGCCAACATTATAGAATTTTAGCACACAAGTATATTATTTATTTTTGTCTCAAAATTTATTAGTACATCACTTATATTTAATATATTTTAAAATATAATTTTGTAACAATCTAAAAGTCTACTGATGGCCTGTTTTCCATCTCAATTTAGGCTTAGGTAGTTTATGCAACCAATCTGCTTAGGGCTGTTTCATAATAAAACTACATAATCTATGCAAAATAATGAGGATACACAAGCTAACTTACAATGCTTCTCATTACTTTATAATCTTTATTCAAATTCCTTGCTAACTGCCACATGACTGCAACATTATGATGTTACGGGGTAAACATTGACATAAACATTATCATTGAATTACCTTACAGCAGTGTTTTGTGGCCAGGGGCGATTTGGTCATACACTTGGCAAGGGATGGAGGTATTGGTTTCTCTGACTTATGGAGAGACCCATTGGTGTGTAGAGAGTGGAGACAGAGCTGCTGTCAATCATCCTAACATATTTAGAAAAGCAACAGTGACAGTCATCCATCAGTCACTAATGTCTCCAGCACTGCTGTTAAGAATCCCTGCCTTTCTTTCTGAGTACATGTTCTCTTAATGCTTGGAGAGATATGTGGAGGGGGATAAATAGTCACGCAGGATTTCTCTCTGTCTGCTTCTCTGACTCTGACACTGTCCCTGTGTTTCTGTGTTTCTGTCTCTCTCTCTGTCTCTCCTCACTGTCTCTCTCTGTCTCTGTCTCTGTTGCTAAGGATTTTTCCCAGGGTCTTTTATAGACAATTGTTCTGGCACTGAGCTGCACTTCACCTCTCTTAGTGACTGTTCTATTTCTGTAGAGACGCCATGACCTCAGCAACTCTAATGAACGAAATCATTTAATTGTCAAGGTGAAGAGCATGCTGGCATGCAGGCAGGTGCCAGAGCAGTACCTGAGAGCCACATTTGGATCCAGGCAGCAGGAGACATGGGCTTGGCCTGGGCTTTTGAATCCTCAAAGCCCACCCCACTCAGTGACACACTTCTTCCAACAAGGCCACACCCCCTAGCCCTTTCAAATAGTGCCACTCCTGGTGACTACGCATTCAAATATAGGAGCCTATGGAGGACATTTTTACTCAAACCACCACAGCACCTCAACACAATGCACTGCTGTTTTACCTTCCTTTATAAATTTGAACTAAAAATCTCAATTTCATAGGAGTATTATAAGAATTGAAAATAAATTCCTGTTAAGAGTTGAGCTCATTACACGTGCTTGATTATTAACTTAATCTATATCAAAATTTCAAGATGTTGGATATCCAACAGCGCAGACGACAGATTGTATCGGTCTTGTTCTCTTCTGCACTCATCCATTACGCTGTGAGCTCCACGAGGAGAGCAGAGATATTTGTTTGGATGCCTAGTTTCCTAGAGCTTGGAATAATGCCTAGCATACAGCTGTGCTAAACAACACATTGGAATATCCTTTTATAACCCTTGATATGGAAGAATAGTAAGTCCCCAGTGGCCACATCCTAGCAGGCCCGGGGACTGGGACTGTGCTTCATTAAGCGATGAGAGGGACTGCAGATGTGAATGAAAGCTCAGGTCTCAAAGTTGTTTATGTAGATGATCTGAATGTGGACAGTTTAGTAACGTGATGCACCAGATTGGAGGACTGTGTCCGATGGAGGGAAGGAAGGAAGGAAGGAAGGAAGGAAGGAAGGAAGGAAGGAAGGCAGGGAAGGAGGAAGGGAGGAAGGGAGGGAGGGGAGAAAGGAGGGAGGGAGGGGGGAAGGAAGGAGTAAGGGAAGAGAAGGATGTGTGACAAGAGCTCAAGCTTTGTTGCTGGCTCGTGGCACAGGCATCGTGTTCAGGGACCTGAGATGTCTACAGGATTGAGGGCAGCCAATGTGACCACCCACACAAAAAGGAGGGCCCTTACCTGCAGGAAACAGGATTCTGTCAACAGCTTGAGTAATATCTAGAGGAAGTTTATCCTAGAACCTCCCAATAGGAGCTTACTTGCTTAAAATCCAGATTTTAGCCCATGGCACCTTGAGCTATGCCAACCCGAACCCCCTCTTCATCCTTTCTTTTTTCTTTTTAATTTATTTTGTATTTTTAGAGCATTTTATTAAGATATCAACAGATCATAAACTTTGCTCAAGAAAGGTGTAAAACAGGGCTGGGGAGACGGCTTAGTTGGAAATTGCTCCCCTGGCCAGCACAAAGACCTTGGTCTGATCTCTAAAGTCTGTGAAAGTAGATTAGGCAGAGAGTCCCATGCTTAAAATCCCAGCACTGGGAGGTAGAGACAGACAGATTCTTGGGCATGCTGGACAGTAATCTACCTTACTGAGAGAGCACTTGCCAATGAGAGAAATCATTTCAATAAATAACATAGTCTGTGCAAGTTGAATGACACTGAAGGTTATTGTCAGACCTCCACATACTTGTGCACACACATTCATGTACAGCTGCATGCACATGTAGGGACAAACACAAATACACACGTACACACAAATAGAAACATTTTTAGTATATTCTAAATGATCGTACAACCCTAACTGTGACCAAAATCCCAGACAGGAACACTTCAGGGAAGATGCTCAATTCAGTTTCCAAGATTCTGGTCCAACTGGGAAATGCATGGTTAAGCATCTCAGTGAGGTAGAGGCTCTTCACACTGTGAAAGACAGGAAGGAGAGACAGCATTCCAGGAACCAGAAGGGGGTCTACCTTCAAAGGCCCACCCCTAGTGACATATTTCCTCCAGCCAAGCACCACCACTTAAAGTCTCACAGCCTCCCCACAGAGAGTCACCATCTAGGCAATAAGGATACAAAATATGAGCTTTAAAAATATTTAAATTTTTTCATACAATATATTTTGATCAGATTGTTTCTCTTACCTTAACTTCTTCTAGATTCTGACCCCTTCCCTATCCACTCGATTGCATGTTCTTGCTCTCTCTTGAAAAAAAAAAAGCATGCATGCATGTGCACGCGCACACACACACACACACACACACACACACACACACACTATGTGTGTGTGTGCCTGTGCAGACACAAGCCCAAATAAACATGGATTCTGTTTTGTGTTGGCCCACTATTCCTGAATATGAGGCCTGCCCTGGAGTGTTATTGATATAACTGGTGTCACTCCACTGAAGAAAATTTATTTTTCCATTCCCAGCAGCCATTAATTGCAAATAGCTTCTTGGATAGGAGTGTGATTTTTCACGAACTTTCCGTTTCCTGTGTTGGGATTCTATCTGTCTTGAATTTGTTATAGGGATGCTGTCCCGGTGAGTTCATCTGTGCATCGGCCATGTTGTGTCTGGGACGTGCTGTGTACTTGGAGTACTCTGTCCCCTCCTCCAGCTTTGGTGATCTGTTCTTTTCACATATGCCTGTAAGCCTTGAGGGAAGGGCATTGCTAAAGTGATAAAGACATCATCTTATTCAGTGCTGGGTGCTCCAAGGTCTCTCACTCCATGCACACTCTCCAATTGTAGGTGTCAGTGCTAATTACCATCTACTGCAAGAAGCTTCTCTAATGAGAGTTGAGAAATGAACTGATCTATGGGAATAGCAATATGCCATCAGGAATCATAATATTGCTATGCTCATTAAAAGAATAATAGTAGTAGGTTTTCCCCTAGGGCCTCTTACCTATTTAATCTTCAGTCCTAAGCCTTATTGGCAGTGTCAGGTATGGTTTGCATGCCATGGAGCTGGCCTTCAATCCAATTAAACAGTAGTTGGTTACTCCCATAACAATTGTGCCTTTATTGCTCCAGTGAATCTATCTTATCAGGTAGTTGCTGTTATAGCTCACAGTCTTCAAAGCTAGGTGAGACTGATGATTAATTCTGCCCCCTCTGATCATATATAGTACATTACAGCACTATGAATACTAATCAGTAGGGGTGAAGCTTCTAGTTGAACACCAGTTTGTTTTCTCCATGTTCAAAGACATAATTTTGTGGTGACTTCAGCAGAAGGATCTTACCATTTGGCTCTGGAGGGTGAACAATAGTATTGGCAGTTGTCTGTAATATTTGGAGGTCTATCAGACCCCTTTGTCCAACAACTCAACAAGATGTAACATATTCCTGGTACTGAGGGTTTTAATTGGTAGCATATAGTGTCTGGTTGGGGCCCTATCTCCTCTATTATATGCTAACTACATTTAAATTCACACACACACACACACACACACACACACACACACACACACACACGTGGAATCCTCAGCAATAATAGATTTCCATATGGCGACTTAAAGGGTCTTCAGTGTTAGCTATCTTTCTCCATATTCCGTTCTCTTCCCTGTACGACCCTCCCGTTCCCCTTCCTGTTTAAGCCTCCTATTCCTGTCTCCCCTTTGTCTCCAGATAGCACTGCATCCTATTTTCCCTTTCTTGGAAGATTCCCTCCTCCCCCCTAGTCCTTTGCTGTATACCTAACCTGTGTGGATATTCTAAACAAAACACACATGTGGACAGCTTAAAAGCTAGCATCCACATGTAAGACAACATGCAGTGCTTGTCTTTTGGGTCTAGGTTGCCCCCCTGAGGATAATTGTTTCTAATTCAATCCACTCACTTGTGAACTTCATAATTTTAGTTTTCTTAATAGCCAAATAATATTACATTGTGTAAATGTACCACACTGTCATTACCCATCCATACATTGATGTATACTTAGGTTGTTTCTAGTCTCCAGCTGTTGTGAATAGAGCAGCCATGAAGACGGATGAGCAAGTGTTTGTAGTAAGATGTAGGCTCCTTTGGGTATATGTCCAAGAAAGATAGCGCTGGATCTGGTGGTAGGCCTATTGTCAGCTTTTGAGGAATCTTCACGCCAGTTTGTACTCCTACCGATAACGAACAAGTGTTCACTCCCTTGCCTCCTCACCAGCAGGCGTTGTTATTTGCTTTATTGATCTTGCCATTTTGTCTGAGATTAGATGAAATATCAAAGTAGTCTCAATTTGCATTTTCCTGATGACTAAGGATGTTGAACATTTTTAGGTGTTTCTCAACCATTTGTGTTCCACCATTTGAGAATTCTCCATTTAGTTCTATGCCCCAGTTTTAGTTGGGTGGCTGAACTCAGTTCCAGTTTTTGCTGCATCTCTGTATCTTTTGTGCATGTGCAGCACACAGACGGTGAAGGCATCACTCTGTGCCTGATCTGCATGCTTTCCTTTCTTTTTTTTGAAAGCTCTTCACTCTGGGTAGAACTCCCAAGCATTGATTTCAATGAGTGGCAAGGGTCGACCCTTGAAGTCTTCCTGATGTGGGGGTAGACTTTGACAACAAATGGGATGCTACTCTGGGCACTATTACAGATGTGCCTATCGAGTTAGTGAAATCCCCTCTACTTTTAGTTTTTGCAGAGCGTTTCTTTTTGCCCCATGAGTGGGTATAGCAAATGCTCTTTCTATTGTCTTGATTAGATAATATTTCTTCCTTAGGTTGTGGATGGAAATGATTACACTAATTGGTCTTTACATTTTAAAATAGGCATGTGCCTGATTCTTTTGATTGATCTTTTTTCATTTATTTGCTAGTAATTTAATGTAGTGACAACATCTTTCTCACTGTGTGTTATATTAAGGTTGACATTGGGGCCATGCTAGTTCCAGTAAACAACTCCAGATGTCCTTTCTCCTACTCCCTTTCCTGGGGGAGACTATGTTGAATTGGTGACAGTTTGTCAAAGGTCTGGTCCCACCATAGGCCTACTCAGAGGGTCTCCCATGACACCACCTGTGTCTGAGGCTTCTTGGGAAGAATTTGCTTCACTAATTCACTTTCCTTGTCTATAGGACCATTCTGGCTTCTTACTATTGGTTGATAGTTTGTGGGTGTGACAGATACTCAAATTCTGGTTCCCAGAACTTCTGAGGGGGTAGAGGAATGAAGGAGACATGGAATTCAAATCCTAATAACCCACAAGGACCATCCAATCCCAAGGAATCAAAGCAGCATGAAAAGTCAGGAACTGGTAAAGTTGACAGCAGGCGTCGCCAGCCACTGTCGCTGGCTTTGGGAAGAAGGAAAGGACCATTTCACTCTCTGAGGTTGAAAATTGTGAGATGACAAATCTGTGCTGTCTTCTTTGCTACTACATTGCATAGATGTTTGTTCATTTCCTTTGGGTTTTTGAAATTTTAAAAGTAAAACCTGTCATTGTATTTCAGACTCTCTATGCATTTAGAGTTTTATACTATCCTGCTGTCTTTTAACTGTTAAGCATTCCTTCTCTTTATTTTCATTGCTTTTCTAAGAGACTACAGTGTTTTTGGATAACAAGCAATCCCCCGTGCTTTTCTTCCTTCAGTTTCGCCAATTTCCGGTCTTCAGTGTACACAGCATGTCACACATTTGCTTATTTCCTCCCTTCTGCTGTTTTCAGTTTCACATCACCATGTTCCCCGGTTTCTCGGCCCAGAGATGGGGATCATGAGAGCTTCTGTTGTGACCGTGAGGTAGTGCTCGTTCCCACCATCGCCGTTGAGGCTGCGTCGTACACACCGTCTCGTGCCCCCATTTGCTAATATCTCTTTACTTCTAAATGTCCTTCGAGACTCCTTTTTTGACCCAGGTCTCATTTGGAAGCCCTCCTGTAATTTCCAAGTACTTGGAGAGTTTCCTGTTGCCCTTCTGTATTGATTTCTAGTTTGGCTCAATTATGCTCTGAGAACACTGTGTGGGTTTCAATTCTCTTAACTGTGTTTGCGTTGTGTTCTGTCACAGGGCATCACCTGATTTTGCAAATGTGTCACAGGCCCTGCAGGGCCTGTCTGGAGTGTTAGTGGCTTCACCCGGGTCCTGCTGGCCGCACTTGATGTCAGAGTCCAGGTGCTAGCTACATCCGCCCCCGCGGGCCCGTCAGCCACCGGGAAGGGAGTGACGTCCCCACTGCGGTTGGGACTACCTGCTTCCATTCTGCTCTCCCAGGCTTATTGTTCACTTGGTGGCTTTTTTGTATGTGTTTGTATGTTCATGTACACATGTGTGTGTTGGTGTGTGGAGGACAGACTGTCCACCTATTTTCTTTTGAGGCAGGGCTGGTCACTGAAGCTGGGGTTTGCCAATGTGGCTGGCCCGGCTGGTGGGTGAGCCCTCCTGCTGCTTCTGCATTACTGGGGCTGGGACTGCAAAAACACTTCACTACACCCAGTATTTTCCCCCACAAAGGATCTGGGACTAAAACTCGGGTCTCCCCCCTTTAAACACTTGCATGATTGAGTACTCGCCTCGCCACACTTTCCCATGTATTCCACTGGACTTTCCGCTCAGTCTTCATGAATGCTTTCTCTTTGTGGACCAGGAGCAAATCGTTCACCTCTTGTTTTTCTGAGAGAGTCTTTAACTTTCTTTTATCCTTGAAACATATTTTTCTGGATGTAGCTCTCAGTCCCTAGAGCACAACTCATTTCTATCGTATTGGCTGAGAAATCTCTGCTACCCTCCTCTTTTGTGTTTGTTTGTGTGTGTGTGTATATATATATATACACACACACACATATATATACATACATATACATGTGTGTGTACACATGATATATATACATATATATGTTTGTGTACATATATATATCCAAATGAGTGTGTGTATTTGCCATATAGGACACTTTATTGTTTTTTTTCTCTGAGATTGTAATATAATTACATCATTTCCCCCTACCTTCCCACCTTTCCATCCTAGCTGGTGTTTTTCTTTAGTTTAATATGTCTTTTCTCTCAGGTTATTTTCAAATTATTTCTATTTGACCTCTTTCAGAATTTTGATATCACATGTGCCTTGGCTTGGGTTCCTCAGGTCTGTCAACTTGGGTGAAGTGGTGTTCTAAAGCCCCTAGGTTTATATGAATGTGGAGTAGTTGCTGTAATTATTTCTTACAATCCTCCTTCACTCACTTTTTCTGTATAAATCTTTGCTTATAGAAATTGTCAGACTACTGTCTTAGGTAGACATGGGTGCCCTAGGTTTTCTTCTTTTTCTTTTTAAAGTCTACTCTCTCTTTATTATTCAAATAAAACAAAGTCCACTTATCTACCACCAGGTATTAAAGCTTCTCTCGTGTCCATCTAGAAAGATTTTTAAAGTGTTAATTTTAGTGTGTGTGTGTGTGTGTGTGTGTGTGTGTGTGTGTGTGTGTGTGTGTGAGATGTGGCAGGTTCCCTGGAGGCCAGAAGAGGGTGCTAGACCTCTTGGAACTGGAGCAACACATGGCTGTGAGCTGTCGGATGTTGGTTCTGGGAGCCCTATTAGGGTGTTCTGGAAGGTCAGTGAGTGAGTAAGTGCACTTGACCACTGAGCTGCTTCTCCAGCCACCTCAAGGGTTTCTTCTTTTCATTTTTCTTTTTTTCTACACCAATAACACGCAGCCTTGATGGCTATGCTGCGCTGGCAGTGGTGGTTGGCAGTAGGCCTTCAACTTTTTCTTTTTAAGTAGATTTTGTCCTGTTCTCACCCATAAACACTTCGTTATGACCTTCACACCCTCTCAGTGTATTATGAAGGAATGATGCCAAGTCGGGAAGTGCTTGGGAGGAGCTGCTCTCACCCGCAGTCCGTCCTGTAATCCGCGAGCACCCACGCCTTCCCTAGAACTTGGGTTTTGTTTAATTTCTCTCAAGGGTATTTGGTAGTTTTCAGTGTATACATTTTTATGTATGTTTTTATACACATATTTGTATAAATTTGTCCCTAAATGTTTTATTCTGTGATGTGATTATAACTTATTTTTCCTAATTTCAGTTCTGGATTGCCGGTTGCTAACATGTAGATTTACTAACTAACATTTACTAACATGTGGTAAAACTGAGTTTGCATATCGGACTTGTGTGGGAAGAACTGATTTATGACTTCAAACTTTGTTTTATAACACAGCTCCTGGAATGGTCTTCCTTTTCTCGTACTGTTTCCGGGACCTGGGGTTTCAGGTCTCCTTGGCTTGCAGCCACATCATTCCGGCTCGTCCTCCGTTTCCACACGACTGCTGTCTGAGGACACTTAAAACTGCATTTGGGACAACTCAGTATAATCCACAAGAGTCTCATTTTGAGACTCTTAATTTAACCGTACTCACAGAGCATCATTTTATAACCAGAGTCACAACGACGGCTGTGGAAATGAGAACACTCACTTTCGAATTCCCCATGCACTACTGTAAATGACTGCAAATGGCGTTTTCTGGATAGCGAAAGGCCTGCTGGAGCGCTTTCTAGGCCAACAGTCGGCATCACACAGTGGTGGATAGTAATCAGGCCAGGGGGATTCTCAGATCTCCATGACAACTAGAGCTGGAGACTTTCTGGAGACCTGGGGCATGCAGCATGGTCCACACTTTCGCTCTGATGTCCCTCGTTTGCCTTAACCCATTGTGGGGGAGGTGGGTGGCATGTGTGAATGGCACGCTGATGCTCCCACCTTCCTCAGCCCAGGGTGTGGGAAGCAGGCAGTGTGTGGGAGTGGCAGGAAGTCAGTTTTGTGAGGTGCATCAGATCACGAGGAAGCCAGCTACCATGCTGGGTTATTTAACCTTGACAGGGAATTCACAGGTTGGGAAGTCCAGGACTCTGTAGCGGTGAGTCCTAGAAGTCTTGGTGGCCCTGGAGGCCTCTTCTACAGGAAACAACCGAGTCCTCTTAATGCTTAGGCAAGGCTGGTCCTTCCAAGAATGGCTTGAAATCCTCTGAAGGCCAAGATAACTGGAGAGCCAGAATAGACAGTGCATAAAAGACGAATCTCTGAGAATGGTCTCCAGACACAGGCCTTGGACTGGGTGATTGCATCCGGTGTGTGCTACCCACCTATGCCAGCCCTCTGCTTCATAGAACACAGAAAGAATAACGTGTTTGAATACTGGATGGTGCCAGTGACTCATGTTTGATGAGAACAGGACTGGGGGTATCAGCCTGGACCATGCAGGTCTCCTACCAGACACTGTGTTACTTATTCTTTATACCACTGTGGAAATAACTGAATCTCTGGTCAAGGTGGGAGATAAATCTCTGCCTGCAGCATATGTGACTCTGAAACCAGGCTCTGAGACCCAGGGGATGGCAGCCTCAGCAGGGTGAGTCATTCAATCATGGGTCACACCAGAGATTACCACTCATGTCTTTGCAAAGACAAAATTCCCCTCTCTGAGTGCCCAATAATCAGCAGAAGACATGCAGCAGGAGAAAAGCTGCAACTCATGCCTAATGAGGCTCCAATTATTCATATCTAAACAGCCTCGTTTTATAAACTGTGCTGCTTTATTAGATTTGGCTGCTCACTGAGAAAATAATTATGTGAGAAGCAATTGCCTCTGCAGAGCAATCGACTCAGTGAAAATCAATCAGATGAACTAGGAGCTACAGTAGCAGCAGCAAGATGGGCCTGTGGCGTGGATGCCTTGCACGTGTCTTAGTGGAGCTCTAGAATGCTAGGAGATGCACCAACAGCACAAGCAATGGCTCTGGCGGACATGCCTCTTGATCCTTCGCCCTGTGTGTTTAGGGACCAGCCAGCATTCTATCGTGTGTTTATGGCAGGAGCAGCGTGCTCAGTTCTCACTGGGGTTAGCTGTGCCATCCACATGATATACCATGCATCCCTATGAAGGGACAAATCTTCTCCACAGGCTGCCGTAGGAGGGGAGCATCATGGTGGAAGTTCATGTCCACATCCAACTTGAATCACACACAAAGACTTTCTCTTTTCCTCTTATTTCTAACCTCACATTTAATTAAAAAACAAGTTTTTAAGATTTATTGTTGAGTGTGTAGAGAAACTTCAGACAACATAGCGCGCTAGCCTGGGCTCTCTGTCTTCCCCAAAGCTGACTTCCTGGGACACCAGGCAGGGGGGACACCTGCTACCCCTGGTGCACACACACTGACTTGTTTTCTCCACTGAAGTGCAGTGTGTTGTTGGGTTCACTCTTGCAGTCTACACCTAACTCTGGAAGTTATGAGAAATGAACAGTACCATCTCCACACCCCCCAGTGAGGCTCAAATGGAACCCACCACCCTAGGCTTTAAAGTTGCACATTCTCCAACATAGTGGGTCTCTGGAATTTATGCATCTTATAAAACCAAACCTCTGCTCTCAAGGAACAAGTCCTTGTGTCCCTCTTCATGCTTTCTGCATCTGTGTTTTTGATAGTGTAAGAGATCACATGTGGCAGAATCCTGTTGGGTTTGAATGCCTGGAAGAAGGATTCAAAGTAAAGCGAGCCTGTCACAGAAAGACAAATCTTTTGCACCTGCCGATTGATTCTTTCTTCATGGAAGACCCTGGAGCATACTGAGTGAGCTCCGCAAACTCTTGTTGGGACAATCACTGCTGCCAGGGTTAGACTGACTCATCAGGACGATATTACCAGTTGCTCCACTTTGCCAGTGAAGAATTGAGGTTCTCTGACAGGCAAGTGCCGGAGACCTGGTGCATGCTGGTCTCTGCAGTCCATCGCGTTTTCTCTCAGGGAGAGTGCTCACAGGCGAGAATGTCCTGGGCTCTCATGGTAGTTCTTCCTCCAGGATAGAGGGATGCTTGACCTCAGGCCTCAGTCATCAGTGGGAGGTTCCTTGTCCAAGATTATGGCCTTTTGGGTGGACTGAAGCCCAGGTGAGTGGCCCTAACTGGGCCACTAACTCAGAGGGCCACTCTGAGCAGCAGTCCATCCCCCACCAGGTGACAGTGGCCCTCTGGAGGCTCTTCTCTGCCATGCTGTCCCACCTTGCCTTCTGTTTTCCTCCCTACAGTTAGTCTTCGAACATATCATTTGTGAACTAAAACTCCTGCACAGGGTTTGCATAGCAGAGTGGGTTTACTAAGATGTCCAAGCTGGGACCCCCATCTTCAATTGACCTTTAGTAGAAACCAGGGATATTAGGTTCTCTAGAAAACCGTCCCAAAGGGGAAGGTGTTGGAATGCCATTGCTGCCCTCAGTGTGAATGGGAAGGGGGAAAGGACAAATCAGAGGATAAAGCTGGGGGCATCCGCTGCTCTGGGCAGGAGGAGAGCGATGGCATGCTAAGTTTCACACACCATCCTCGCTGCCCCTTTGTGGCCAAGCAAGCCAGGCTGTTGGACCAAACAGAGTTCCTGAGGCTTCTTGCCATGGAATATTCAGGCCCCATGTGACACTCCCTTCCTTTTAAACTGTGGGGCTGTCCTAGAGGTAAGAGTAAGTCAAAGCTGGTTTCGAACCCCGTATCGTCCCTAGAGACAACAACGGAAGGCTGCTCCTTGCCTTAGCCCGGCAGCTTCACAAAAGCAAAGAAACGTGGTTGATGCTTTGTCTGCCCTGCAGCTGGAAGCACAGATTCACCACATGCAGATGAGGCCACTTCCAGTATCTTTGCCTCAACCAATGGGTCCCATTCTTGGGGTCAACGACTCCTCCCCTGCCCACCCTATAAAAGACACCCCAGAACCTGCACTGACGTTGAGACCGCACTACGACCCGACCCGTGCTTCTCCTGAATCTTCACACTTGTGTACTCACTGGGCTCTGCCCAAGGCAGGATGGGAATGCAGTAAGAACCACAGCCATCCATGCTGCCTGCGACCCCCTGTGGCTTCTCCTCCCGGAGATACCCAGCCAGAGGCTGCCGCCCCTCCCGGCAGGAGAGCTGCGCTGCGGCTGAACATGTGTGTGTGGATGAGAATTTCTTTTACAACATGAAATGACATCATCTCAAAGCTCAGTGAGTAGAGGGTGCTACAGGTGTGTGTCAGCTGTGACCCCGGAACTGCACTCTTCATGGGTGAACCCGCCCTTGCTTCTAGTGGGTGAAGGTGCCTGACTTACTGCAGCCCTGTTGTTGACATATGAATTCAATATTTTTGTAAACCTCTGATGAGTGCAACTATCAAGGATCCTTTTTTTCCCCTCATGATTACTGCGCTGAAGTGGTCCTTTGGTTCATCACTGGATGCTGGGCACAGGATGCATCAGCAGCTGTCAACATCAGGCTGAGAGATGTGCTTCTGTGAAGGTCAAGCAGCTGCTTGAGAACTCACACTGCATCCACTTACAATGAACTCAGTCGTACCGTCAGGAGTGAGAGTACACAGCCAGCAAGTCAGACCCCGCCCCCAGAGAGCAGATGGGTTCACAGAAGATCCCCTGTATTTTGCCTTCATCCTGTCTGGGTTCACATTGTGTTCACATACAACAAGCATGTCCATCAGGAAGTGGGAGATGTGTTACCTGGGCTTACAACACCAGTCTATAAAGCTGGATCATCAACCATTTGTTTTTTAGTAGCCGTACATGATCCATTAACTTTCCAAGGCAAACAAGAAGTCCCTGTCATCGTACAAGGAAGCAATTCAGTTTATTAAAAAAAAATACCTCTTGTCACTATGCTTGGTTGGTCTCTGAAACCCTAGACCATGCAGACCTTAAGTGAAGGAAGCCTTTTAGAGTTTCAGAAAATGTCTGCATAAGTTAAGAGTTGAGCATACACAGACAGGGCGGGAAAGGAAGAAGGGAGGAGGTGGGCAGGGACAGAGACAGGATTGCTGCAACACGCTTGCTCAGATCCAGCTCTCCTTCAGCCTCTTTTGGCTTCTCCAGAACTTGAGGCCACTTGCACAAATGATTACAGGATATTAGCAGAGGACAATCTGGGATGCTTTGCTGGACAGTCCCCCGGTGGGCTTACCCTCAGTGGGGCTATCCTCTACCCGCCCAGATTGTCCACGTCAACCTTGGCTTCCTCTCTAGAAGATGTCTCCCCAGAGAGCTTCTAGTCTCTAGATTCTGCTTCTCTTCTCTGACACATCTCACATGTGAATATGAACATGTAACATAAAAAATGCACTCGCCCGCTTGTAACTGGGTCCCGGCATTCAAGTCTGGAGAGATGACTCGCTGTCGGGCAGAATGGGTGTCGGGGTTTCTGCAAGCATGCTCAATGCAGACGCTGCACCACTTGTGTGGTGTGTACACAGGTGTGTGCAGATTTTGTGTGTGTGTGTGTGTGTGTGGTGAATGTGTGTAATCAGGTGTGTGCAGATGTTCTCACGTATGTGCCTGTGAAGGCTAGGGTTCCTGTCAGGTGTTTTGCTCTTTACCTCAATTTTTTTGAGACAGGGTCTTTCACTGAGAGTTGAGATTTCAGCTTGAGTGGCTGGCCAGTGAGCCCGTCGCTTCCTGTGTGCTGGGGTTACAGACATGCGCTGTCATGCCTGACTCCTTATGTTGGTTCTGGAGACCTGAACTCAGGTCCGTATGCTTGTGCAGCTGACCTTCCCACTGAGCTATCGCCTCATCCCCTAGTTTTCATGTCCTGTGACCCAGGGGGGTCTCGTGGGGATGTTTGGCTTTTCCACCACCATTTGTGGAAGAGACTCTCCTTTCCCCATTGTGTGTTCTTGCCTTTTGTTAAAATCAATTGGCTAAAGATTGTATGGGTTCAATTCCGGGCTTCTACTCCGTTCCAGCATTGGCTACGTGTTTGCTGCCAGCTTCTTGTTTGATTCTGGAGCTCCACAGCTTGTTTTGAGATCAGGGATTGTGCTGTGACATCAGATCGAAAAGCTTCTAGAAAACTAAGGAAAGAAATGACACAACATCCCTAGAGAATGGGATACAGCATTTGCAAGCCACACACCTGAGAGTGTTTGTGCCCCAAAATGTATAAAGAACAAAACAAAACGGAACCAGGAAAGAAATCTCAGTTAAAAATGGGCGAAGAGCCTGAATGGACCCTCACTGGAAAAGACACACAAATGGTGAACAGACACATGGCAAAATACCCAACCTAAGAATCATCAGAGAAGTGCAAAGCCGCAGTGGGATATCACCCCACACCCTCTAGATGGCTATAGCCACCAGAATGAAAGACAGGTGCTGGGGGGTGTGGAGAGCCACAGATGGGATGCAGGTCAGCTTAGAAGTTATGGGTGATGCCATGGGACTCCCTCCAGACCCTAAAAAGGAGATCTGTGTGTGGCCTCATGATCCCACTGTGGAGTGAAATGATCCGGGGCCGGAAGAGAGCACATGGAAATAAGCTACTAGCAGCTACCAAGGTACAGAAATACCCCAGGAGGCCAGCGTTGATGGTGGGATGGATAGAGGAACGTGGCATAGCTGCGAAACAGGAGGGTCTCCGCCCTACGACCTGGGAGGGTGCTGTCATCTTAACAGCGTGAGTCTGTCAGTAACGTGAAGGGGTGTTCAGTGAACAAGCCAGATACAGCAAGTTGGACCCTGCACGTTCTCGCCAGGATTTAGGATCTGAAAAAGTTGAACTCTCTCAAGCATATGGCAGAAAGGCAGCCAACTGGAGCAAGAGACGGGGTGTGGAGAGAGGGAAGGAATCGTTGATCCAGCAGAGTGTCTGGGGGGCAGGGGGCAGGCGCTGAGTTCGATGGTACCATGGGGAATGCGGAGTAAGTACCGAGGCGTGGGAGGCTCTGGAGTAACGGAGGGGAGGTTCTAACCGGCTCACTGTAGAGAAGCAGGGAAGGGGCAGGGTGGATGAATTCAACTGGGCGTTAGTCATTCTATTTTGTGTGCCTGCCTGTTTATATCTCTTGGCATTTCATAAATGTATGTAATTATGACTTGTCAGGAAAAAACAGCATTAACCACAGAAAGACTCCATGTGCATTACTGCTGTCTGATATTGATCTGGCTATACCCTTACCTGCAAATTAAAGCATGTGTCACCTTTTATGATTAAACATGATTTCCCCTACCTCATTCTCAAACTGAGTAGAATTTGCTCATCCCACCATCAAGGCAAACTATGGCCAGGGACATCTCACAGGCGCACAATCCCTTGAGACAGCGTTTTACACTGTAGCTCAGGCTGCCTTGGGATTTGCTAAGCAGGCCAGGCTGGCCCCAAACTTGTAATCCTCTTTCTTCAGCCCCCAAGTGCTGGGGTTAGAGAAGGGACTGACGCACTCCTCATGGTTACCTTGCGTGATTCTTCCTGGTTTACAATCTGCCATCTTTGTACCCTTTGTTGCACTCCCCTCTCCCCCAAGACCCCCTTGCTGCTTTTTCTAGTTTTAATTTGACATTTCATACGATTCCATTTATTTCCCATCTTGGCGTATCACTTGTATTTATTTAAAAAATTCTTCCAAGTGGTCTCCTGGGGCTTAATACTACGTTGAAGCCTGATGAACCTGCCATCATGCCAGACGCCACTGCGTTATGTGTTGCCTGGGCAACTGGCTCTCTTCTCTCGCCCCACCCCTCCTTGGGGGGGCATTACTGTCATTTATTTTGCTTGTCTATATCCTATAAGAATGTACAAAAAGAATATAGCTTAATTCACGTGCATCTCCTCTCTCCAATTCTCATTTTCTTTATGCAATTACAAGTTCTGACTGACACAATTTTCCTTTCTCCTGAAGAATTTCAAGGCTGGTCTGCTGACAGATATACATACCTTTCATTGGCCAGCCAAATATCTTATATCACTTTTTCGGGATAATTTCAGGATACTTAGTTCTGAGGGAGAACCTTTCCTTCATTGTTTCCAATGCTTCATTTTATTCTCTTCTTGCTTGTCTGGCTTCTGATGTGAAGTCCATCTAACCCCCACCTGATTTCTCTCTCCACTTGGTAGTGTAGGTATTGCCTACTAATGATCTTCGTGCTGCCATGGTTCCCTCTTTGGTCAAGTCTTCTCTACTGGAGATGCCTTCAGAAGACACTGTCTTCTTTCTTTCCTGGGATTTGCATTTCCTTTGACTGCCTCGTGTGTCTCTAACCTCGCTGCCCATCAACCTTGCTTGACCTGGGGCTTCCTGTGAAGCCTTTACACATGAATCATAATTAATTTAAAACTCGCTTCTCATGCCTAACTCAGCCTAGCTTGCTTCTGTGACTTCTGGTCTTACTGAGTGTGTTTTATCTTGGCTTTTGTAAGACTTGATGAAAACGGGCATGATGTTCAATGTGGACACTAAGGGAACGGGCTTTGCGTATGAGAAATTATGCTCATCCTGTAGTGCTTGGTGTTTTCTGTAGCTACGGGCACCGCAACACAGACCAACATATTTTCTTTTTCCTCCTCTTCTCTTGTACTTGTTTGCCTTTTGTTCTGTCCCTGAGATGCAGACTGCTTTTTGTGGCTCTTCTATGGAGAACCCACTCTGATTAGTCCAGTGTTGGGTAGCGTGAGCAGGAAGGAGGTACGTCCTGGGATCCTTTGATTAAGTCTCAAATTAGTTGCCTGATAATTTAAGTCAGTATTGTTTTTGATGTCAGCTTAATGCTACAGAAAGTGCTAACCACACACGTAGCGTTCTATAGACAACACCACAACTTCAACTCCCACCCAAACAGCATTGCTTCATTCGTGTCCGTCTGCTCCATCCCACGGCCTCCCGCACTGGAGAATTCTGTAGTTAGTTCTAGACCTCCTTCTCTTATATATTTAGATAGATATCTGTATGCTTATCTTGTCACTCACGTTATTATGCATATATAATATATATATACATACATCTGTGAGTGCTTTCCAAAGAATAATGTTTTTTAAGGCAGACCTGGCCGAGTCATTGCTCAGACCAATTTATGTGACAAGTTGCCCCAGGGGTAGCTCTTGTGATCAGTCACCTCTCTTATTCTCCACAGTCTAGCTGGGTTCCAGAGAGGTGCCTTGGGGTTTTCCTTCCTGTGTGACAGCTTGTTAATTTGTAAAGTGTTTTTGGACATCTACTGCTGTGAGCGCCCCATTCAAAAAAGTGGGTGCGCACCCTCCTCCTCCACGGAGCTTGCTTTGTAACAGTGAAACAGGCAATAAAACCAAATAATGCATTATAATAAAATCAAACTGCATTAGAGGGGAAGTTGGTATAGGTTTTGGTGAAAGATACAATGGAGGCCATGAGCAAAGCTGTTCAAGAGTGAATCTAAGGTCATCATCCCAAAGACGTGTGCATCCTTTAGAGGTGAGGAAAGGTAGGACACTGAAGTTGGCTTTGCCTTTGTTGAGAGATATCTGTTATGCATCAAATGAAGTATTCTGGGCAGTGAGGTGGACATGCAGGACGGACACCCAGGGGTGAGGGCAGGGGTCTAGTGAGGACACTCAACAGTGTCCAGTGATGGCTGTTAGCCATCTGTGCACAGGCATGGAGGGGGGCACAATCAGCAAGGCAGTGTGTGCTCTGAGAGAAGATCATTCAGCCTGTGCATCCTGAACACTGCGGCCTTCTGAGGTAGGAGGGAAAGAACGAACACCACGACCAAGCACTAGGAAGTAGCAGGTGAGAGAGCGGAGCGGACTGGAGCTGCGTGCAGAAGGGTGAGCGAGAAGCCGTTGGGAACAGCAGACATCAGTGGATCTTGATCTGTGCACAGATTCTAAGGAAGCAAGGCAATCCCGAGGGAGAAGGGAATCGGAGAAAGTGAGCACAGAGAACTTCATGGCGTGCGTTGTCTTGAGAAGGATGGAGAATGCTCGGCATCGGCAGGGGAGCGCGGGGCCAGCAGGGTTGTTTCCCCCGTGTGCGTTTTCAGGTGGAAGGGGGTGAAGTTCACCGTGTGCTGAGATCCACAACCAGGAAGAAAGGCGGCAGTGAGGACACTCGAAGAGAAGCTGTTCCAAGGAAAATCACCACTAGAATGAGGGGTCAGAGCTACCGAGCAAGCCAGGGAACTGAGAGCAGGGATGAGGGGGTGGGGGGCGCGGCACAGATGTGCATGGTGGGTCTCGTGGAGCATTCTTTATGCTGGGCAGAGGAGGCAGAGTGCGAGGGTTTGGCAGTGGGAAGTTTCAAGTGCTTTCCAGGGTAGAAGTCAATTTTTTGCATAAAACACAGCTTCAGAGATCAGATAAAGTTGGGATAAGGGACAGGATGGTGGAGTTTGTTGAGAAGACAGTTTAGAAAGCCTAGGTGGAGGAGTCATAGCATCTAGAGATCACACGACTTGGTGTTATACAGCCATTTCTTCCGAGGTAAAACATTCATCCTGGAGGGGAGTACCTTAAGACTCCTGAAGGGAGGTGACAGGGTCCGTCCTGTGTGGATGCTCTCTTAAGCTCACCTGCCTCTTGAGAAGGGTGTAGGAGAAGCAACTTCCCCAGGTAGGGCCACACTTCATTCATGGCAGGTAAGTGAAGGATGTGATGAGGCAGGGGATTGCTGGTGAGTGACTTCATGAGGCCACAGTGGATGGTCCCAGGGGCCAGAAGCATGGCTATTGGAAAATAGAGAAATGTGTGGAGGGCAGAGTAGGGTTAGAGTTAGGGTTAGAGTTAGGGTCAGGGTCAGGGTCAGGGTCAGGGTTAGGGTTAGGGTTAGGGTTAGGGTTAGGGGGTTAGGGTTAGGGTTAGGGTTAGGGTTAGGGTTAGGGTTAGGTTAGGGTTAGGGTTAGGGTTAGGGGGTTAGGGTTAGGGTTAGGGTTAGGGGGTTAGGGTTAGGGTTAGGGTTAGGGTTAGGGGGTTAGGGTCAGGGTTAGGGTCAGGGTCAGGGTCAGGGTCAGGGTCAGGGTTAGTGTTAGGGTTAGGAGTCCTAAGCTTCCTGGGCCTCTTAGCAGGAATACATGCTAATATATAGTCATCTCAGATGGAAAAGCAGCAGGAAGCTGAGTGTGCTCCAACTTCCTGGAGGTCTCTGTCTCCTCCTGCCATTGATATGGGGCAGGAGGATGGTACTCCCAAACCAGGCACAGGGAGCTCTGGAGACCTGGGTTGCCTCCTCCAGTTAACACACCTATTGGTGGAGATTTATAAAACTGTGCAAGCTCAGGGAGGTGAACACTTGGAGTCCTCATGAATCTACCAGAAAGGAGCCTAGCTTGTGTCTCTGCCAGAGGAAGAGAAATCCCAAGCAGGAATTGCTTCTTTGGGGTTGGTTCCATTGAACTTCATTCTTGATATAAGTGATCTCAGTCTCATCAGAAGAAGTTGGTCAGTCTTGTGTTCAGTTGGACAACCCAATCAGGAAGCTTGTGCCTCTTAAGCTAGTAATATAACTAGCCAGTGAGAATTTTTCCTTCATAAAAGTTGAACACAAATGATCCTGCTTCTTCTTGGCCAGATGGAGGAGCTGAAAGAACAGTTGATTACGTCTCAAGAGCACAGCCCAACCATGAGTAATTCCCATGTGCAAGAAACTGACACCTACAGAAACCCTTGAGGATTGCTGACTGGTGTTTTTCTAAACAAATTAATTAATTATAGATTTAACAGACTTAAGGGTTGGGTATTGTCAGCTACCTCACAAAATTAAAAGCCAAGTATTGGTAAGCTTCTCTTCATATGCTGCTAACATCAGCCACAGTGTTCAGAGTTATGCAGAGTCTCTCAGTAAAAACAGCTCTTTCTCCCACCTTTGCTGGGGTTGAGCTATACGTATCTCTGAGGAGCAGACTATTGATTTCTCTGTAGTGAAGCGCCACAATCCAAGTGACTTAGACAGGGCTCTGTGCTGTCCTGACTCTGTGACTAGGCACATGAAACCCATGTGTATTCAAGGCTGGCTGCCCATGGAGGGTCTTGGGGAGGAACCCTCCTGCCTCCTGCAGCTCCTGGTGGCTCCCAACTGTGCTCATGCTTTCTGGTTCACAGCAGCTTTGCTCCCTGACCTGGCTGCCTCTGTATATTCTCTAGGCATGCGTGCCTTCCTCTCAGCTGATTAGGTACTGGTCACTGCAGATTTAGTATGCACCACAATCCAGTATGACCTCATCTTAAGTTGTTACTTGCAAAGACCCTGTTTCCAACTAGAACTACTTTTGGCGATTCTGTAGTTGAAGATTTTGTGGAGAGCTTGTGTGGTGGGGTGTAGCTAGTTTCAATTCACACCATCCTTAAGAGTGCTAGAATCTTAATGAGACTACTGTCTCCTCTTCCCTGGCTATGGCAGTGGGGTGTCATTTCCTCCCCACTTTCCTGTATCCTGGACTGGGCCAGGTGAGGACATATCCTGAACATTCTTCTGGGTTTTGCTCCTTTCATGTTTTTACCCCTCTGAAGTTTCAAGGGCTCCTGCTCCTTCACTGGAGCAGTCTACAGGGTCTAGAGAGGTGCCCTGGTTAACTTCCACTGTGGACACAGCTCGGTGGCCAGTGAGAAGCCAGACATAGTTGAGGAATTGCCTAAATAAGATTGGCCTATGAGCATGTCTGTGGGGGATTGTCTTGATTGTTAATTGATTCAGGAGAGCCCTGCCCTCTGCGAGTGGCAATATCCCTAGGCAGATGATCCTCAACTATAAAGAAAACTGGCTGAGTATAAATTGACCTGCGAGCTGAATCCTCTGTCATAGGAACGCACCTCTTCAGCTGTGAAGTGTGTCCCTTGGTCAGAGGTAATTCCGTGTCGAACAGCAAGAAGGCCTGCCTTCAAGTTCCTGCCCTGACTCCCTCAGTCTTGTGTTGTGCTCTGTGCAAGCTGAAGCAACTCCTTTCGTCATGGTGTTGCTTTTGGTCAGGGTGTTTATCAGCGACAGGAAGGAAACAGGAAGAAGAGGGTTCTTTGACATGTGCCCAGAGCACCTGGACAAGTCTTGCTTGGTCACCATGGAAAGGCCCTATGCTCCTGTCAGAGCATGGCTTCCGTCGCTCACCTGCAATGTAGACACCCTACCTTGGTCAGAGGCCTCCGGAGCTTAATTAATTTTCCGAAGAGACCCTGTTTTCAAACAAGGCCAGATTCAGAGTCTGCTCCTCATCAACATGGCACCTCTCAACACCCCTGTAGCAACAGCTCCTATGTGCCCAGGACTGGTAGCACTGGAATGAGTCAGAAAGAGTGCATACATACCTGTGGCCCAAACTTAAGAGGGTTGTCGTAGAAGGAAGCCTCGTCCCTCTGGTTTCCTGTGGTCACTTTGTCCCCTAGAGCTGAGAATTAGCCTTTCTTTCCTTAGGCCTGTAGCTGAATAGCGACAGTAGAAATTTCACCTTGGTTGATTTTTATTCTTTAAGATTCTTCACGTATTAACAGTCAGGAGAGGCAGTTCTGCTTTCCTTCTTTTAAATTTTTCTTTAAAAGTTACATGTGTCAGACTACACTAAAAACTATTCACCATAAAATACAGAGCTCACTGAAGTTTTACATGACAAGCATGCAGACCCATGCGGTCAGCACTGGGACTCGGCCCAGAAGGCCTCTCCCCTTGTGTGTGCTGCATCGCAGCTCCCAGGAACATTTTGCCTGTTTTGGTGCTTCATGTAATTAGAGGCAGGCCTCAGCCCCTTTTCAGTGTCTGGTTCCCTCAGCACAGCACAGAAAGAAGTATCCACTTCCTGTGTGCAGCCATGGACCGCTCCTTCCCAGAGATGCATCGTATCATCCCACTGAGTCAATCAGAGCAACCACTCTCTGGCTCTGGGGCCTCTGCAGTGGAAGCCACCACCCTGTGCCTTGGTTACCGTATTGTGGTGTGTCACTCCTACTCTGTAACACAGGGTACACCTGTGGGTTCCCCATGATCCTGAGTTCCAGGAGGTAGAAATCCAAGCCCTGTCATTTCTTGTCTTAACTTGGCTCCAGTGGTTTCCCACAGGGTAGTGTTTGTTTCTCAGTCTTGCCAAAATTTCCAAGTACCGATTTCCCTGTTTATTTGACCATATGGACCCAAACAGGAGGTGGTTGGGCTGGGTTAGGGTCAGGTTGTGAAAAAGCCTTTTTTCATGCGTAGTCATGGCTTCCACCTGACACCAGCAAAATGCTACAGACGGCAGGTCTGGGTGGCATGGGCCTCCCGATCCTCTTTCTTTTACCACGAAGCCCATGACCAACCCTGGGGTCCACTAGCTCTTGAAAGTATACTCTTGCTGGCTGGTACATGTCAGGTGTCAGTTCTAAGGCAAATGACCGCAATAGAAGACTCAGCTGGGGGCCTGTGGAGTCTAGCTGGGTCACCCAGGAACTGAGCTTCAAATGGCTCAGGTAACAGCCAGCCGTGCTGGGCGCTGACTTCCCTTGCATCTTTAAGGTTGGGATGTGAATCTTTAACTTCGGTCTTCAGAATTACATGCTTACATTCACGTTTGAGAATCACTGGACGTTCAGTCTGTGGAACTGAAACACGCATCTAGCAGGGTTGGCTGCTGGTGGTTATTTGACCACAGAACTTCAGTCCTCCGAAGTGAGGACTGTGATTTGGAAACAGAAGTGGAGTGTCACTGCACTGCTGAGAATGACTACGCAGAAAAGCACTGGAAGAGACCCTTCCTCTGTTGCAAACATGGAGAGAGAACTGCATTTTCGGCCACTTACTTGACTTCTTAGAGATTTGAGCACTCTGGTCGCCATCACATAATGAAGGTGTGCTGTATCAGTTTGCGATTGACTGCTGTTTTGTCTGCTTTCTACACTGCTTTTCAGGTCGCTAACTCAGCCTTCTCCTGCTCTAGGCAGACTCTCGATGAGTCTCCACCAGATGAGCAGCTGTCGAGTGTCTCCAAACCTGCCTGGGTACCGCCTCCTACAGAGGCTGCCTGTCCCTATGTCTCAGTGTACTTTGTATTTACATTCTCTATTGTCTTGGACCTTTAGATAAAGGGAAAGCCATGAAATGAAAACTCCTGACAAGGTTTGTGTTACTGCCAAGTAATATCTGTGACTCCGTTTGCCTTAACGTATGTCTCCACGCTTACACATGCCATTACAGGAACTTTCCTTTTGGGTACGTTTGAAAGAATTTTTATCTTACTTATTTAGAACCTTACTGAAATACTGAAATGGTTCAAAACTCTGTAGCAGTATGTATATTTTATGTTAAGTTAAGAAGAAAAATCAGACTCGGGAGATGAGTTGTTCAGTAAAATGTATTCACGTATGTACCACATATCCACACAGTAAGCAGTGATAGAATTAGGTGGACGTAGGAGCTGATGTGTGTGTGTTTCACACACACAAATTTGGTCTTAGGTGTAGTACTCTTTTTAAACGTCATTAAAGCTCTTTAAAAAACTTATTTAGTTTTAATTAGAAAAAAAGTTTTTTCATAATACATTTCATTTGGCCCAGTTCCCTAAATAATGTTTTAGAAATAAGATTTTTTATTTACAAGGTCTTATTTTCCTAAATCAGTTGTCACTTAAAGCTCTACAGAGATTCTAAATGACTCAGCTCTTTGGTAAGCAACACACACACACACATACACACACACACATGCACACATACATACACACACACATGCACACACACACACACACGCACACATACATACACACACACATACACACGCATACACACATACACCCACACACACATGTACACATACATACACACAGACACACATGCACACATACATACACACAGACACACACGCACACACTCACATGCACGCGCACACACACACATATGCACACACATACACACACACACATATGCACACACATACACACACAGACACACATACACACACACACACACATACACACCATACACACACACACCACACACCACACACATACACACACACACACATGCACACATGCACACATGCACACATACACACACACACACACACACACACATATACACCACACACACACACACACACACAGACACACCAACCCATGTGCCTGCTTTTATTACTCTGTTTCCTGCTGTCTGCATGCTATTTATTTATTTCTGTCCATCAGTGAGACAGAGAGACTGCTTTGTGTTATAGGAAAACACCATTCTTTTTCTGTTGAATTATGACTCTAACTTAAAAAACAACAATATGACCACAAACACACCCTTCAAGTGTCCTGCATCTGACACACGCATAATATGGCATGCTGTCATAGCACACACATGCACACACACACACACACCATCTAATGGCCTGGCATGACATAAAACAGGTATCATAGGCAGTGGAGAACTACAAACAACAGCATGTTCATGAGTATTTGCACACTATTTCTGGGTACGCATTTTTATTAGCAAGCTATGTTTCTTGTAAATTTATTATTTGTATCAACAGTTTGTTTACAGTTCCACTATGAGTCTTGACAAGTGCATAGCCATGCAGCTACCACTAAGTAGGTTTAAGTACTTTAGAAAATCCCTTCAGGATAGCACCAGACAGGTGAACCAAGTTCCCCATCCTCTCCTGTCTGCTTTCCTTCATTACAGCTTTGCTTTCTCTGGGAAGTCATATAAATGGCGCCATGCAATGTGCAGTTTCCAGAACCAAGAGCTTCTCACACACAGCAATGTGTGTGAGATGGACACACATTATGTGAGTATCATGACCTCATAAATTGGTAAATGGGGTTCAGCCCATTTTTATGTCCCCTTTTAATAGAATTGGTAGAACTCATCATTGACACTGTCTGCCTCAAGTTTTCCCTGCCTAAGGGATAAAGTCAACTTTAAAAGCAGATTTAACAATTTTTTTATATTAAAGTCTCATTTTTGATGTGTGTTTGCCCTGTGAGTCTATAGGGAAGAAAGGGTCTAAGGACCAGTTTATGTGTAGACAACATGGTACAGAGATGAACATCTGGATATCCCTGGGAACTCCAAAAGTAAACAGTGATGTAATCTGTCATGCACTGTTTTGACAAAGTGCCATGTTTGTATGATTCTGAATGAGCATGGCCCTGAGGTCAGAGGCCAGAGTATTTCGTCTCTGCTTGTGCATGTTGATCGGTAGGTCTGTATGTGGCCCATGTGTGCCAATGTGTAGCTGGGTCTTCACAGAATCTTCTGTAAGTTGCTGAATTTTCTGTGAGTGATCTAATTTATGGAGTAGAAGTGTGCACAGTTTTCTCTCACAACCCTTTTAGTATCTGTGGGATAGACTTCATTCATTTCTTGTGTTGTGACTGTTACTTCCTTCTTTTCCTTTGTTAATTTTAGCTAAAACTTTCTCTGTTTTCTTGATTAAAGACTAAACTTCTGTAGTTTTCACTGGGTTTTATTCTTTTTTTTTAATTTCAAATTTTCATTGACACTGGTTATTTTCGTTTCTGCTTACTTTGTGTTGATTTTTCTGTGTTTGTAGTTTTTTAAAATATAACTAGTTGTTGAGGTTGGGTCCCATCTCCATGCCTAACCCGGTACCCTCGCCTCCAGACATCCCCCGAGAGCGAGGCTGTGGGACGACTGCGGTGTTCTGA
The DNA here is from genome assembly GCA_026225945.1 of Cricetomys ansorgei. Lineage (NCBI taxonomy): Eukaryota > Metazoa > Chordata > Mammalia > Rodentia > Nesomyidae > Cricetomys > Cricetomys ansorgei. Next base: position 2,534,150 of record JAMJFZ010001011.1, read on the forward strand.
AACACGTTCGGTTCCCGGGATACTGAGACATTTGGCTTTGAATGCCCAGATGGTAGCAGATTTTAAAATGTGTGTTCTGAGTGACAGACTTTTAACTTTTATTTCCAATACTTTTTGCCACTTGTGTTTGGGAGCTCTGTTTGTTAGTGTGTTCTTATTTAGGCTTGATGTCTTCATAAACTGGCTTTCTTTTTTCCCTTTGGCAGTGCTGGAGATAAAACCTCGGGCCTCATGCAGGTTAGGCAAGCATTCTCTTTCTGAGACACACTCTAAAATTGATCATCTTGTTACTTGATGTGTCTCTACATCCAGGCTAATTTTCTGTGTTCTGTTACGTTTGTATTATAGAGCTACATCGGCTTTTTTTCATTAGTTTGCATGGTGGATATCTCCCTTTCTTTTAACTTTTAATAGAGCTATGTTATTACATCCAAAGTGGGTTTTCTTAAAATCAATGTATTTGAATCTTGTTTCCTTAATTAACACAATCATTTTTGCTATTTAGTGTGCTTGGATGGTTAATATTGGTCTAATTATTAGGATGAATGTGTTCAGGATCACAGTTTTATTATTTTTTTCTGCTTTACACTAGTTTTTGTTCACTTATTCTGGTTTTTTTTCCTTCTTCTTCTTATCTTATGTGGAGTTTTGTAAATCTTCTCCTACTGGTTCTGTTTGTGTAGAGAATCTTAATTCAGCACTCTTTCTTAATATTGGTTTTGTTTTCGAAGCCTTTGCCCTGAGTCTGTGTCACCCCTCTGGGTTCTGTGGACTGTCTGCACGTGGGCTGTAGGGGTTGCCCTTCTTAATTCTGCAGACTGCTTTCCTGTGGGTGTGTATGTGGTACATTGGCACCGTGACCCACTAAGCCTTCCCCGTGCTACCCACTGTTCACATCTGCAGTTTAGAGGTGTGTTTGGAACTTATGCAATTCTGTACACGAGGTAATGAAGTCAGGATTGGGTTCTCTGGCATCCTTCACGATGTTTCCTTCAAGGATTCCTAACCACCTTGATCCCTTCCCTGTAGTAGTCGGGGTACAAACCTCTGACCTGTCCTTGGCACACAGGTTCGCATGACTGATCCTGTCCTTGGGGCAAAACGATGAGAAACAACAGAGAAAAAAAACCAGCTTTGTCTCCATGGCCTGTGTGTGAGTGGAGCACTGCTTACACTTCCTGCTTAAGATGAGCTTTCTCCTGTGAATAGAAATCACACCTCTTCACAGTGCTGGCTGGAGGGAGGGTGGCTTTCAGGCACAGTGAGTAAACTCAAGTCCATCTGCACATATTCTGGACATCAGTGACCCAGATGGACACTCCAGCTCCCCCGGAAAATCTTGGTACAGCATGTTACCTTACATTCACCCATGGCAGCAGGGATCCAGCCATGAAACTACCAGAAAAGGAAGCTTTCCCAAGGAATGGGAGCCTGGATCTAATTCCTTCAGATGCACCAGCTGTTCGCCTTCCTAGCAAACAAACAAATGGAACTTTCTGAGTTGCTTGTTCATGCTCTCACTCATAGAGGTCCTGTCCTGGTTTGTTTCCTATTGCTGTGATAAATGTCATGAACAAAACAACGTGGGAAAAATGTTTGCTGGGCTCCCATGTCCTGATTACAATCTGGCGTGTGGGGAAGTCAGGGCAGGGGCAGAAGCAGGAACCTCAGGTCAGGAGCTGAAGCAGAAACCATGGAGGGATGCTGCTTATTGGCTTGCTCTTTGTGGCTTGCCCAGCTTCTTTTTATTATTCAACCCAGGCCCATCTGCCTAGGGGTGGCACCACCCATGGTGGGCAGGGCCTTCCCATGTCAATCACCAATCAAGCAAATACCTGACGGTGAGCCCACAGGCTAGTTGGAGGCAACTCCTCAATAGAGGTTAGTGTCATGTTGACAAAACTAACCTGTGTAGCACTTAAAGCAAAGTTACAACTTGACTTGAATTGCCAAGAACCAAAAGCTGAGCTCCCTGCCCATCCCTTTAAAATGACACTATAAAATATAACAGCAGATGTATTGCTATTTTTGAAATGAAAACAATTATAAAAATTAGGAAAGATATTAATAGTTTTGAGGTAAAGATTGTTGTCAATGTTAGATCAGGTAAAACATAATAGTATTTCATATATTCATAGAATATATCGTTTAAAGTGATATCTAACTCAGCCTATGAAACCGAGCATGTCTTGTTTTGTTTTGCAGTGAGCAGTGGCCACACATGGTAGCTTCAATAAATGTTGGGATGGTACAGAGTTGGGGTATATCTTCTATTATTTAGTGTAACTGTCTCGAGTGGAAAGGTATGTCAGTCAACACATTCTCTATCAGTATGTTCAAGTTCTTGCTTCAATTCTTGCCCTAACTGCTTTCAAGGCTGAACTATTCTGTAAGATGAAACAAAGGCTTTCCACCCTAACGCTGCTTTTGGGCATGGTGTTTCTCACAGCAGCAGGAAGCAAACTGGGAAATGTGCCAAATCCTCGTTGGGCTGTGAGAGGGGAGACACACCACACATCAGTCTTAGAGCACGTGACAGAGATGCCAGGATGGCAGAATGAAAGAGCCAGCTCCCCATTCTTTGCAGAAATAAATAATTTAAAACTTGCAAGCCAGCAGAGCCGACCAATGATCATCACCCGTTCCAGGTCTGCAGCTCTGTTTTCACGAGGACTGCTAGGATGCATCACCTCCCTCGTTTTACATGATGGCTTAAATGTGCTCGTTGCTTGGAGTCTTGATTGAGGTGATGGCTGTGGGACTACGCGTGAGTCCTGATTCTAAACTGTCGTAATAGGATAATTGTGTTTCATTTTCCATTGTAAACTGAATCTGCTTGAACAACAAAAAGTACATTGGAGATTTCCAGCTGTAACCAAGGAAACTCAATTAGGATGTACCCATTATTTATTTATTTTTTTTTACTTTGCTTGACTTGGTGTGATGTGAAGGTCGGTCTAAGCCTCGGATGTGGCCTCATTTTGGTTCTTTCAGACTTTGTGCAATGTGTGCTTTGTTTGGTCATCTCCCTAGCATAGCCAGAGAGATCCACTCAGGACAGGACAGAGTCCTGTCCACATGGTTGTCTTGCTGACATTCTCAGGGCATCTGCACCCCAATATTAAGACCTTTCTGGCCCCTGGCTCCTGGATACAACAGAGTAGTTAAATGCTTGCATTGTGACTCATCCCATTTCAAACCCCAAAAGACTTACAGGCTTTGGACTCTGAGTCTTTCCTTGGTAACCTGACCATTTAGCTGTTTCTCTGACCCCTGTGTGTGGGGATCTGGTCTGCTTTGTGGGTCCCTTGTGTCATGCGGTCACTGTCTCCTGTTGAATTATATGGACATTGCCGATTCCATGCTTGCTTCCTTGGCAGAATAGTTCTTTATGTCTTTTGTAAAATTGCCCCTCACGTTTGGGCTCAACAAAATGGACTCACTCAGGTTAGGAAGATTGGGCCAAGACTTGGGATGTTTGGAAAGGATGGGAGTGAAAGGACCTCTGAGCTGCAGAGATTGTCCAGGCTGGCTTAGAATCCGTGCAGCAGACAGAATGCGTTAGGACAGAGACAGGATGTCAACATCGCCCAGGGTTTTCAGTCCCAGAGAGACCAGCCAGGCTGCGGGTGTGGTGTCCTTCTATCTATCTATCTATCTATCTATCTATCTATCTATCTATCTATCTATCTATCTATCATCTATCTATCATCTATCTATCTATCTATCTATCTATCTATCTATCTATCTATCTATCTATCTATCTAGTATGTGTAGTTAATAGCTTTAGGCAAAGGGAGAGTGAGTTTTCTTTAATAGTCCTTCAATTTGAACATCAATCATTGTTCTGAACAGCAAACCATTTGCCCCACATCTTTCAGTGTGATTTAATTCCATTTCGACCCACAGAAAAGGAAATAGATTGTGGAGATGAGAGAGTAGGTTGGGTGAAATCGTAAAGGCACAGTAGTGGCTGTTTCTGGATTAATTTTGAAATGTACCATCAGCATAAATATTTTAATTTTTTGAAAGGCACTCAATTTTGCTAATAACTTCAGATATGGTTTCCATTTATTATTGGAATTGATCGTGTGATACACATACTGAAAATGGTGATCATTTTTAAATTTTCCGATCATGAAAAGGCAGACTGGTGAATGAATTCTTTTTGGAGTAAGAGCAGATTATGTAAATGCACTGTATCATTCATTTAAAGTTGTGAATTATCGTCTATGAATCTGGCCCCTTCACATTGGGGAATGGAGAATGTTATTGATAGTAAAGGTATAAGAAGGTCATCTGTCCTCTTATCTTCTCTATTTACTCACTCTTTTCCTGTTTCTTTTAAATTAATCGATTAATTGTTTAGCTTGATCTTTTCCACTTTATTTCACGTGTATGGGTGTTTTGCCTATAGTATGTCTGTATACCACGTGGGTACAGTGCCCACAGAGGCCTGAAGAGGGCATCAGATCTCACAGGACTGGAGGTACACATGGTTATGAGCTGCCACGTAGCTGATGGGAATGAACACTTACTTGTCCACGGCAAGAGGAGTGAGTGCGCTTAACCCCGAGCCATCGGTCCTGCCGCACGTCACTCAGGCTGGTCTTAAAGTTCCAGCCTCAAGTGATCTTCCTGACTCAGGTTCCGGCGGACCTGGAATGCAGGTGTCAACTGCTGGGATCTACTTTGTTTTCAGTAACACAGATGCGAGAGAGAAACCTCCAGGCTACGTTTCCTGTCGGCAGATTAGAGCACACTGTTTGAATCTGGACTGTCCTACAGGTTGGTGTCTTGAGTGCTTGCTCCCAGTGTGAGGATTAGCCTTGGTTGCCAACTCAATTGGATGTGGAATCAGCTTTAAGAGGCCTGTCTCTGGGCTGGAGTGTGAGGGTGGTTTTAAGGACTGACTGAGAGAAGATGCTCCCCAGAGTGGGCTGCACCTTCCAGAGACAGCCAGATGTGGAGAGGAGGAACAGTGCTGCTCCCAGTGTGCTATCTGATCACTGCCGCCGCCGCTCTATCCCTCACTGATGTGAATCCAGCTTCTGAAGTGGCCGGAAGACCAGCAGCTTTCAAGTCCACCATGTTTTCAGCACCTGATGGGGATTCAAGCACCTGCTGGGTTCTTGGCTCTCCAATGTACGGGTGGCCATTGTTGGCTTACCCAGCCACTGTTGTATAAGACAATCTAGAAAATCTTCTTCTAGGAGATTTATATTGATATAGAATGAATATATATATATTCATTCTATCTCTTTCATTCCTTTAAAGAACTTTTAATATAAACAACATCTGGCACTATTTTGGAAGCGATGGAGCTATTAAAAGTTTGGGCTTAGCTGGCATAAATTGGTCTCTAGAGGTGAGACTTTGAAGATCATCTCTACCGTTTTTCTATTAGACATTGTGGTGAAGCCAACAGCTAATACATAGACTGGTCCCAGCACAATGGAGTTACTATTATGATCAATATGACCATGTGGTAGACCCTAAGAACCAGTTCGTAGGAGAAGGTGGAATAGAGATGTCATGTGATCTGTAGGCAGAGCTTAGCTGGTCATTCTGGTGGGAGGTGAGAAAACCAGATTGCCAATAGTAGTGTCGACAGTAAAGACTGAGCTCATGACCTGTCAGATGGGAGCATAGGATGTGTAAGAAGTGTATTAGAGGCCATTCGTGTCAACATTTTTCAAACCATCTTCTGAAAATCTGAATAAGGTGTGACTCCAAAGTCATGTACTAATTGTTTGGTGGATGGAATTTTAAGACAGAATAACAATTGGGCCAAGACATTACCGTATCTCACTGCTTTTAGATCAATTTACAGTGAAGTTTAGGACTGAACAGTGGAGTAGAAAAAGGTTAAGGGCATCACAGAATCTGACAAGAAATTGAGTGTGAATGTGGCTAGCACTGCAGAGGAGGTAAAGGACCAGCAAAGCTGCAGCCACCCACACTGAATTGGGTCCCTGAAAGAGAACCCTTGACCCCGGGGTTATGAAAAGTGCCCCAAAGACCGGACCTGATCAAGGGAATGCTCCAGAGTGGAAAAGCATGAACTCCTTTTGAAGATACATTTCTTTGAAACAGGAGTGACCTAAGATCATGTCCGAGATGAGAGACTTGCTGAATGGGGCTGCAAGCAAAGCAGAAACCATGGTCCACAGGGGCCTGACTACTGTGTAAGCAGTCACTGTTGGTGTGGTTCCACATTTGGGGTTACAGGTCATGGGGCTTTGCTGGTAAGTAATAAACACCAGCTCTACTCCGAGTCTCTAGAATGACCGTTCTGTGACCAGGGTATGTGTTTCTCTAACAAGTTGTGGCTTCTGTTTATTAATTCAGTGCAAGGTCTTTGTGCCACTGGCTAGGAGAGCATCAGAGCACAGCTTTGTCTCGTCTCTCTGCGGTTCTAACCAGTCCCAGCCATATCTGTCCTCCCCGAGGGGCGGTTGATTGTCAGAAGGAATATTTCAGTCTGTGGTGACTGACCACCTACCTCTGTTCACAGTGACTCATTCCTCACCTGTCCTTCCTGGTGTGTGTCCCTCCAGGCTGTGCCTGGCCTCACAGCTCTGACACTGTGCTTCCTGACACCCCTGTGCCCTTCTCTTTGTGTTAGCCTGGAAGAGGCGCCCTTGGTGCCCACTGTTTTGGGCTACGCTTTCAGGTGATTCACAGCGCTCACGCTCGGCTAGTTTCGCTTAGTTTAGCCTGGTTTCTGGTTTGCCCTTTGATTCCTCTTGATGCTTATGTGATTAGAGGTGAGTAGATATGAAGCTGTGCAGCTTGCCTGTCAGAGTGACTCTGTGATTGAGAGGCTGGCTTGGGGAGGCTCTTCTGTGTGGGGCCCTGCACAAATGGGCGGCTTTAAATGCAATGAGCGTTGGGAAAGGCTCAAAATGTCTCCTTTCCTGCAGGTCTAAGAAAGAGGCTCGGTGCAGCACCCCATGCCAGGGGGATGCATTGTGATCTGGTTTCTCCACTTTTTGTGCCAGAGAGGTATGTGTATATGTATGTGCGTGTATATGTGTGTGTTTACATATATATGCATATATACACATATATGTATATGTGTTTTATATATGTGCATATATTTATATTTATTTATATGTGTATATTTATATGCATAAATATATATTTATTTATATATGTTTATATATGTATATGTGTGTATATATGTTTATATGTGTATATATATATACACACATATACACATACCTCTCTGCATATATATGTTTATGTATGTGTGTATATATATATGTGTGTGTGTATATCTATATCTGTATCTATATCTGTCTTCCCCAAGTGCTCAGCTCTATTTTGAATGGACTTGCTGCTCACTCATTTCCAACAGCTGCCCTGTTGTGAATCACATTTGCTCAGCATTTCTTCTACTCGACACATTTCTCCACACCCGTCTCACTGCTCATGGCATTTCAAGAAATCCATTAGTTGTTACCGAGATTTTTTTAAAAGAATTAACTCTTCACATATCCATGGCTCAGACATCTGCTTTGTATCATCTGAAGGGACTTGGATCTTTCCCTTTGGATATGTACACATAGAAGTTGTATTTAGGGGAGCTGGAGAGATAGCTTAGCAGTTAAGATCACGAATTACTCTTCCAGATGACCTAATTTCAATTCCTGGCACCTACACCAGGTGGCTCACAACCATCTGTAACTCCAGTTCCAGGGAGGACAATGCACCTGTGTTCACATGCTCATACCTACACACAGGCTCTCTCTCCCTCTCTCAAAATATAAAAAGAAAATCTTTTAAAAATGAAGTTGTCTATTTCCTCCAGATGACTGAGAATTGGAGCCCATCATTTTGCTATTTCCACACATGGGTCAAGCACATGTGATGTTCAGCAGGCTGGCCTGATCCGTGGTGGTCTGAAGCAGGAAGGCCATCTTCCAGCTGCACCCGTGAAGGCAGCCTACGTCTCTCTGAATGACCTCATCAGCAAAGGACGGCATCCCTTCTCCTCTCCACTCAGTGGTCATCCTCGGAATGTGTGCTACATTAACTAGGCTCACACTGCGCCAAGAATAGAACTCAGGGAAGACAGGGATGGACACGCGGGGAAGGCATTTTTCATTTCATTTCTTTCTCTTGGCAGCACAGAAAGGTAATTGCACATAATTGGAAGTAAAATGCGCATCCTCTATCACCTGTCCCACTCTGCAGCATGGTCCTCCTGCTAATGCACCAGGAAGGACTCTGAAGAGCACTCAGAACAAGCCGAGTGTTTCTGTCAGGATGGAGATGCGGTCACTGCCGCTGCTCTGGCGTCACTGCTTTCTTTAGTGCTGTCACTCACACTGTGTGAACTGTACCTCGGTTCACCCCGTTTCACAGCTGGTCTCACAGACCATAGCCTCGCATTCTGTGTTACAAGGGGTGTGGGAAGAACAGGTGCTCACGCCCTCTAATCCAAAGCCGCCCCAGACCTCTGCCATGATGTCCCACGTATGCACCCTAAGTATCGATGACGACCAGAGGCCGTTGCTTTCACATACAACAACGGACTTTGTATAAAGACAAGCAGTTAACGTGTGCAACAGTTTGGGGTGGAGGGTCAAACCTAATCCTTCATGAAAGTAATAAACGCTTTTCACTTGTACTTTTTGAAAATATTATGTTTGTTTGTGTGTGTGTATGTGTGTGTGTGTGTGTGTGTTAGTGTGTCTGTGTGTGCGTATGTGTATGTATGTGTGTGTGTGTATGTATGTGTGTATGTGTGTGTGTGTGTATGTATGTGTGTGTGTGTGTGCGTAAGTGTGTGTATGTATGTGTGTTTGTGTGTGTATGTATGTGTGTATGTGTGTGCGTATGTGTATGTGTATGTGTGTGTAGTGTGTCTGTGTGTGAGTGTGTATGTGTGTGTGTATTTGTGTGTGTATGTGTGTATTTGTGTGTGTATGTATGTGTGTATGTGTGTGTGTGTATGTGTGTATTTGTGTGTGTATGTATGTGTGTATGTGTGTGTGTGTATGTGTATGTGTGTGTGTATATTTGTGTGTGTATATGTGTGTTTGTGTGTTCCTCTGACACAGATTCCAGCTGTGGTTAGAATGGATATGGCCAGAGTTACTTACTTACCCTTGTCTGGCAGGCATCTGCAGAGATGCAGAGCTGGCTGTTCCCATGGCCTTGGGCAGGTCCTGGTTTAGAAGGTCATCACTGAATCTGCCCTAAGCCTTCCAACAGCTTCGTTGTCATGAACAGCCATGGGTGTGTCATGGCTTTTCTGAGCCAGTTCTTGAAGGATGGCTGGTGTGAGCAGCTTCCTGAAGGCTTTTGGCTCCTTCTCAAGGCTGTATCTTCTCTGGCTTTAGAAGGGATCCTCAGAGAAACCATTTTCTAGTGCTTTCCACTACAGTCTGCCACAGTATTATTCTTCAACTTAGAAATGTGGAGTCAGACCTCAGCACAGCCCTCTGGAAATGTCCTGTGGCTTCCTGCTTGTCTTCATCTAAGAGAACAGTGCTTTCCATCAGCATGAGATGTGAATAGTGCAGAATGATCCCAGGCCAACCCCTCCCCATGGTGCTGGTGTGGCATTAATTTCAATTCAGATATTTCAAAGTATAAAGTTATATTAAAGTTATATTATATTAAAATGAGAAGTCTTGTTTTATAGGATTCAAATCATTTTTATCTACTGATCTCTATCTAAATAAGTTAGCATTTTAGCCTTTCTGATAAAATAGCTCATTATTATTATTATTAATTATTATTATTGTTATTATTATTAATTATCATTGTTGTTTTATAACTTTGAGACAGGCTCCTATTATGTAATCCAGGCTAGCCTTGAACTACTCATCCTTCTGCCATTACCAACCAAATATTGGGATGGACTTAACATATTAAAGATCACAACAGACACTCGGGTAACTGAGAAGGATGTATTCATATCCTGAAGAGTTCAAAGACAAAGGTGCACCAGAACATGGACGAGTAAAGAGGGACTTTACATATATTCATGTAGGAAAGGTGCTTTGGGACAGCACATTCTTGAGCAAGCTCAATTTAACATCATGGTTCAAGAAGAAAAAAAATGGCAGACAAGAACTGTGGACTACAATCAAACTGCATTACAAAGATGTCAGGGGGAAGATTCTCCAAGTGTGATGCACTCAGCCTGCGTCTCAGACACTGATGGGGACTTGCCGGGAGGTCTGTGGTTATGTTACCACGGCTGCTGCGTCTGTGGCAGTCTTGAGTCAGAAGTGAACAGGAATGAGCCCTGAAGACCTATTCCTCTCCCAGAAGCTACTGTGGGTCAGCTTCTCCCGAGAGGTCCCTTTGACGCTTCTCAGTTACACAGCGGTTGCAAGTGTCACAGGTGCTGAAGCCTGCGGGATGCCACACTGAGATCCGTCCTGCATGCTTCCACCCTAATCACTCTGTACATTCAAAAGAAGCTAACCCCCCAATTGGACTTTTTTACTAAGGAAAGGCCACATTTGAAGGAAAGCTAAAAGTGATCCAGTACCTGTGACTGTTAACAAGAAACCTCTCCTTTGCTCTTGAGAGGATTTGTGGGTAGGTGTTGTGGAAGTTTATGTTTAGTTGTGTTGAAAATAATTGTTTTTGTGAACTGTTGGAAAAAGGGCTGCATAGGCCTTGGCTTTTGTCTTGTCTGCAGGTGTTGGATTTCTGCGGGGGAGGTTTGATTGCTCATGATCTGCATCTGAGGAATACTATATCAATAAAACACCTGAGCTCAGATGCTCGGGGTTCCACTGTCAATGGAGTATGGTGCTGGCCAGGACAGTGGTTCCCTCTGATGAGGTCTGGCAGGGTTTGCAATTATGAAAAATGCCTCCGTTCTTGCTGACCCACCACACCAGCTCACTACCACAGGTAGGTTTCATTCTTCTGAAGTTTCTTCCTGCTGGGTGAGGGTGCTCTATCTCCCCATCTAGAGGAATAGAATTCACCATGTGCCATAGTAAGAGAGGAATTAGGACTGGAGACAGAATATGACATCATCAACTGAGTCTCTCTGGCAACTGTTATTCTGCAGCACTTCAAAGGACATGCAATTACGACCTTAACCACAGACAAGATTAGTAAAACTGGCCGTCCATCTTAGGATTCCTGTTGTTCTGATTAAAACACCATGACCAAAAACAACTTGTGGAAGAAAGGGTCATGTTAGGTTACAGTTCCACATCTCGGTTCACAGTGGAAGAAGTCAGGGCAGGAACTCAGGGCAGGAACCTGGAAGCAGGTACTGAAGCAGAAACTACAGCAGAATGCTGTTAGAATAAAGTTATGGTGCTTAATGGAGAGTCCAGCGTTGAATTTTCCAATGCTTTTTATTAATCACAAACCATGTCAAATCTCAGGGAATTCTATACCTGGGCAGCTAGGCAGAGAGCTCACTCCAAGGCTTCTTCACCCCATGCTCTCCTCTCCATTCTCCGGTCATCTGCCCCTACTCCTCCTCCACCTCCTACTCCCCACTCCCTTCTTGCTCCACCCCTCAATCCCCAGGTGTTTTCTTCCTGTTTTCACACAGACCCTCAATCAACAAATAACAGGAACCTCCTGTCAGGGGTGGAAGCTGGGGATGGCACAGAGGTGTAAACAAGTAAGAGACGAATCTTAACTAAGATATTATCCACAACTAAACACACCACAACAGAATGCTGCTTAATAGCTTATTTTTTTTCTAGCTTGCTCACCCTGCTTTTATACAACTCAGGATCCCTATGCATGGATGGCACCACTCACAATGAGCTAGGCCTTCCCGCATCAATAATTAATCAAGAAAATTCCCTATAGACTTGTAGGGCATAAGTAAATCTTATGGAGGAATTTTCTCAATTGAGTCTCTCTTTCCAAATGACTCTAGCTTGTGTCACGTTGACAAAAAGAAAGAAAGAGAAAGAAAGAAACAAACAAAAACCAAGATACCTACTAATTTTAACAGTCCAGAAAATATATGTTTAATCCTCTTGGGAACCCAGAATATTATACCCCCAAATCAATAATTTTCTCATGGTGTATCTGGAGATATTTTCTGGAGTCAAGGTGTCCTCCATTTTTTTTTTCCAAGTGTGGTTCAATTTCAGCAGAAGAGTTAATGTAAGAAACACAAGACTACTGTGGTAATGCAAAGCCCTCTCTTCCCAGTCAGAATATATTCTAAGGCAACTTTGCTGAGACGTATTACTTCCTGTCCGTGGAGTAGGAAGTTACATTAACTGTTTTCTCCAGGGTGATAGAGAGCCAAGTTCCTGATGATCTATTCTTCAGGGCAGATGTGTCCTGCAAAAGTCTACCAGCATCCATCTTCCTGGTATGCAGGAAAACAGTCAGGGTTTATCTTGCAATTTATGAGAATAATTTTAGCAATCTACTCCAATGTTCAGTTTTGAGACTGGTGGATAGAAGGAGGGATAGGCAGGTACCAGAATAGAGAATTTCTCCCCAGTTTCTCCAGCTACATAGACACTCATGGAGTTCTTTCAGAGTGCTCCACAATAAACAGGTGCTTGAGTATATAGATCCTAGACAAGTTATAAAAGTTGATGTTTGATATAATATTGATATGGACCATTTACTTAGACTGAGAACCACAGACCAGTGGAATAGACCTTCATGGATCACAGGCATTGGATCACTGTCTCGACCAATGATGTGGAGCATCATCACAGACTCTCTGCATGGGCCACCAGCATACCCTCACACCTCATTCTGATTTGTTTATTTCCAGTGAGACATAGAAAAGAAGATGCTGGAATCTTAAAATAGCTAGCTTTGGGTGAAGACGTAGGGAAGTTATCATTGAAAGTGTTGGACCCCCGGGCTCAAACCGGGACGCCACACCCCCACAGAGACTCACAGACGGGATATCAATGCAAATAGCAGGAGGATTTTTATTCCAGTATACTGGGACCGCTCTAATACACAGGATAGAAGCGGTACCCAGGGGCAGAAAGCAAGCCTTTTTATTTACTGTCCAAGTGGTTGCTAGGGGGCTGTACAGTTGCTAGGCACAGACCAAGTTGGTACAAGTTGATTGGTACCCAAATTGCTTTTCCATTTTGATAGGTAGGGGCCAGTTAACCTCTAAACTGATTGGCGCGGTCTACAGGGGAAGGGGGAGCTCTCCAGCCCAAGAAAAGGTTTTTCCTTTAACTCTGGGAACTCTCCAGGGTCACGGTGCACCTGGCTTGGGCCAATACAATTTTGGTGCTCTTAGAAGCCTGACTAAAGTTTGGCTGTTTTGGTCTTTTTTTTTTTTTCCTATACTAGGGACCTGAATCTTAGGCCCGGGGCAAGGGTCCCGACCCCCACAAAAGCACAGACTAAGCCTCTTTGCTGCTAATACTTGGGCCCAGCTGTCAGAGGCATCACATCCCAAGATCTGTTGCTGCTGATGTTGTAAAGATTTCCTGACTGGTGCAGAGACTCTGTTTGCATCATCTCATGACTATGCATTTTAAATATACATAATTATTCTATGCTATGTATGTCATTAACTTTCCATATTTTCCTACTTAACTAAATGAGTTTGAGGAGAAGGTTTGGGATTCTCATCTTTGATAATAAGACGTATCTGCTAGGGTCACTGTGAAGATTGAATGACACATGACATGTAAGGCAGGAATTTCAAATATACATATTACATGGTCTCTACAAGTTTTTTCTCAAGAAAAAGAAAAGAATAAGAAATAAGAATAAGAAAAAGAAGAATAAACACTAGGAAAACTTTTTTGGAATTAAACTTATATATTGAAAGAATGTTTTGTATGCTTAGATAAATCAAGACAAAATCAACAACTATGACATGTAATCTCATAAAACTATTAAATAAAAATAGAACAAAGGGACGGAGAGATGGTTCAGTGGTTAAGAGGACCTGTTGCTCTTGTAGAGGACCCAGGTTCCGGTCTCAGCACTCACATGAGACTCACAATTGCCTATAACTCCAGGAGATTTGATGCCCTCATTTCTCCTCTGTGGGCATCTCGTATGCACGCATATGTGTCTAGGGCTGACTACTTGGGATTGGATATCCTATGAGGGCTTGAGTTTGGAGAAGATTGATTCTTTCTCTCTCAGCAGCCATTACTTGCCTGTGGCCTTTCATCTAGAGCTGGGGTCTTGTGAGATTTCTCCATCCACACTGGAGTGTCAGTTGGTGTCATTTTCAGATCTTGTTTAGGCAACCATACTGTTGAGCTCTCATGGGTGTAGCTCTCCTGTCATATCTAGAAGATACAACCTCTCAGCTGATGTTATGGTCCGCTGGACCTTATAATCTTCTCATCCCTCTGCTTCAATATTTCCTGAGCTTTAGGTGTAGAATATGTTGTAGATGTCACAGTTAGGGCTGTTCACTCTGCAGTTGGTTGTTTTCTGCATTTGATCAGTTGTGTATTTCTGTGATAGTCTCTGTCTGCTGTTAAAAGGCTTTTGATGAGGTGAGAGCCACACTTTCCTGTGGGGGAGAAAAGAAAAGTAAAGTTAGTGAATATGCAAATTACACATGCATACACACACACACACGTTTACATACACACACATATACACACATACATATATACACACACACACGCATACATACACACATACACACACGTTTACATACACACACATACACACACATACATATATACATACAGACACACATACACACACAGACACATACACAGACACACACACATGTACACACACACACACAATATACACACACACACGCATACATACACACATACACACACGTTTACACACACACACATATACACACATACATATACACACACACACATACACACACAGACACACACAGACACACACACACATACACACACACATGTACACACACACAATATACACACACACACGCATACACACATATACACACATACATACACACACACACATATACACAGACACACAGACACATACACACACATGTATACACACACATGTACACACACATACACACACAATACACACACACACACACACACACACACACACACACACACAAACTAAATAAGACAACAGCAACATGGAGAAAGGTGTGTGCAGTCTCCTGCCTTGTGAACCATTATATTGGCTAATGGTCTTGATAAAAACATTAACCCTTCCAGTTGGTGCTACAGAATGACAAACACGTGAAGCAGCCACTCTCTAATGTAAAAGTGATGACTTCACCAATAAGGAAGGGAAGGACATAGGCACTGAAATACTCAATGGAGAGCAGCTGTATAGATTTTGCCTTGGAATCAGATAAATATAACTGCAAAATAAGTTTTTAAAAAGATTATAGTATTTTAAAACAAAACCAATTTAAAAATTAACCCTTACAAGGAAAATGGACTCATTCAATCTAATTTAGCCTGGTGGCATTATGTTGAGAGTATTTGAAGACATTTAAAATCATAACTGGATTATAGATTGGTGATTTAGTCATTGAACCAAAAATCTTGAATTATGTCCTATTAACTACACTGCTGGTGGTAACGGAACCACTTCTTCCCCGGGGCTTTTGAATTGACATTGTAGGATAAAAATGACTTAATACATTGGTTAATGGTCTTGAAAAAGCACACTGATCTTTCCAGATGGTTACCTCTGTTTCTGATGTTTGATGTGATAAATATTTGCATTTGACATGTCTATGACTTTATGGCCAATGTTTAAATATCCACTGCCTATTTTAAACATATTTTAGGGAGCCATTTTACCAAAGCTTTTTGAAGTCTGGTTGATACAACTTAAAAAATGTGTTCCCTGTAGGATGCTAAAATCAAACATATAATAAATAACATTTAAGGATGAGTATTACCGTTGAAAGTAAAAATGTAACTAAATTTTCATCCAATCATTGCAAGATGTGTAGCTGTAAAAACAGTGGTTCAAGTGGGGATTTATTTTAAAATTTTTAAGTCCTACTAATATTTATTAGAGTAATGTTTCCTTGAAAAGTGTCAAAAGTTCTTTTCTCTAAAACTCACTTGCTGGCCTGTGGTGTTGTTTTCATGATACCGCATGCTTCTTGAATATAACATTACATTAACGGAAGAATTGGATAGTGGGTACACAGTGGCCCTAATTGCAGTGTAGACTCAGTGGTGGTCATGTAGTGAGTTAAATTTGTCTCTTTCCTTTATGTTTTTAATGTGCTCAGCTTCACAATGACCTGATTAGAGCAGGAAACCAGGGGTTTGAATGCAAATATCCCTCGACTTATCAATTATGTATCCATGTATAAACTATTAGTCATTCTGTGTCTCATTTCCTCCATTAGAAAATGGGAGAAAATCATATTACCAATGCCAGAGCATCATCAGTTAATTTGTGAAAGTGTCTAAATGAGTGACGGATACAAAGTAAGTCCCACTTAAAGATTTACTTGAATCATTTTGAGCTATGGTGGTGGAGGGACAGCAACAGAAAGGGTGATGATGGCACTGTGCTGACGGTGAGGTGGTTATGAGTGGAAGGATGATGACAGTGATGATGGTGGTGATGGTGGTGGTGGGGATGATGATGGTGATGATGATGATGATGATGATGATGTTGATGGTGATGATGATGTTGATGGTGATGATGATGATGATGTTGATGGTGATGATGATGTTGATGGTGATGATGATGTTGATGGTGATGATGATGATGATGTTGATGGTGATGATGATGATGATGATGGTGATGTTGATGATGGTGATGATGTTGATGGTGATGATGATGTTGATGGTGATGATGATGTTGATGGTGATGATGATGATGATGTTGATGGTGATGATGATGATGATGTTGATGGTGATGATGATGATGATGATGGTGATGTTGATGATGGTGATGATGTTGATGGTGATGTTGATGATGGTGATGATGTTGATGGTGATGATGATGATGATGTTGATGGTGTGATGATGATGATGATGTTGATGGTGATGATGGTGATGTTGATGATGGTGATGATGATGGTGATGGTGATGATGATGTTGATGGTGATGGTGATGATGATGGTGGTGATGATGATGATGATGTTGATGGTGATGATGATGATGATGATGTTGATGGTGATGATGATGATGGTGATAATGGTAGTAATGATGGTGTTAATAATTGCTGGGAGAAGTGCAGAGGAGCAGCAGCTGGCATTGGAGCTTCAGGGGTTCAGCCTACTCTTTAGTAAGGGGACATTAAGTTTTTACCTTGGCCTTCTGGGGGACTGTGCCATTGCTGGGACTTACCATGCTTGCTGTTACCATGGTCTCCTTGTCTCTCTTGTGGTATGAACGTTTTATGGAGGTCTTTAACCCCTCATTGTGCTGTGTTATTGGCACACACAACAATGGTGATAATTTTCCTTGAGCAATGCTACCTGGGCAAGGCAGTGCCACTCAGTTAAACTAGTGATTCAATTGGAACTCCAGAAAGAATAACTAAAAACATGTATTATTAGGAACAATAGTTGTTTTTTTCCATATAGTTATAGGATTATAACTATTATAGTTATACAGTTATAGGATTAAATTAGGATGTCTTGCCAACTGCCTTACATTCAGTAACTTAGGAAGAAAAAACATATTTGTGCTAGCGACTTGTTTGGTCAGACTTAGAATAAAGAATAAATAAATAGAATAAAGAAAGCTCAATTGCTTTAGGGCCCACCAGTTGCAACCATGAAAATCAGGTCCATGATCAAGGAAATAACAAATGAGTTTCAGTATCCATTGTTAGGCTTGAACTTCCACGACCACAAGTAAAATAGATTCTTTTCTGGTTTCTATAATCAAAAGTTTATTGATGAAATAGAACCATGCAGTACATTCTCCTTTTATCTAAGAAAAGCAAAAGACCTCTGAGTTAAAGCTTTCTAGTTAATGGCAAACTTGTTTCACTACATAAGAACTGTATTACGTTAGGATACTATGACGTGTACTCATTTCCTAGTAACTGCAAGACTGCTGCCTGACAGCTACAATAGAAGCTGGCTCTGAAAATATTTGGCTTGCTTAAACTCTGCTAATCTATAATAACAAAATTATTGTTTCTGGGATATAGACGTAGTGTGGGGAAAAATACATGTGAAACTGGGTGTTAGTGCGCAATCATGTATGGAAATTGAAAACAACCTGTTTTTTAAATATATAACTTGTAATCATTCACTGGGAAAAACAGGACTTATGGTTATGATGTGATTTCTTCTTAGGTAGAAGTTATTGTTTAAAAGCTATACAGGTGTATGAGAAATAACAAGGAAGCCGAAAAGATAGAAGAGAAGGGAAGAAGGAAGCTGGCAATATGTCTGGGTAAGATCTATGTGTGTTGGAGCTTTGATTCTTTCATAAGGAAGAAGAAGGTCATAAAAGGAAGCTTATAAGATGTATGAGATGAGATATATGTATGTTGGAGCTTTGCTTCTTCCACAAGAACAATAGGAAGCTTACAAGATGGGTATGGATGAGGTGTGTGTGAGTGTTCAAACTTACAAGATGTATGTGTGCATGAGGTAAGTGTGTGTTGAAACTTTTCTCCATCCACAAAATGTGTGTGAATGAATGAATGTGTGTGTTGAAGCTTTGCTTCATCCACAAGCTGTGTGCAGATGTGTATATGTGTTATTTATGGATAGGATACAAGGAGAGAAGAGAGAAGAAAGAGAATGGAGAAGGAGAGAGAAAAGCCTAAATAAAGAGAGAAGCCCTGTCTCATCTATAAGAGGTGTGGTTTTGTTCATATTATTTTGCTGACTTTGTCTCTCCCTCTCTGATTGCCAGGGCTGGACCCATACAAATAATGTTCTTAAGTCAAATGATGTTATGGTGATGACTATAGTGATGGTGATGATGCTGGTGCTGGTGATGATGCTGGTGATGATGCTGGTGATGATGCTGGTGCTGGCAATGATGCTGGTGATGATGCTGGTGATGGTGATGATATGGTGGAGATGCTGCTACTGCTGGTGATGATAATGATGACCAGACTGCTGATGACTTGTGTCTTCAATGGGGTTGGGAAAAATCACAGATATTAATACAATCTACTTCAGTTTTTTGATAGACATCTGACAGCTCTCAGGGTTTGTATGAATTTATTAGAAAAGGAATTGCTGATATCTCTATGTCAGGACATTTTTACAGTGCTGAGGACATAATTTTAAACACACAACTCCCTGACCACACTAAACTTATACTCTAATAGAAACAAACAAATAACAAACACACAAACTGATAAAGTGTATCCTGTCCCATACAGCAGCACGCTATTTGCGGAATGTTTGGTATGTGCTGGTAGGAAAGATTGTGGCTTTGATGTGAATGTATTCTGTGTCCTCTAAAATACCAACGAGTTTCCAATTTATAGAACTCAGAGAGATGCAGCGGATCCTCTTATTTGGACAGAAGTCCCTTGTTTTCCTAGAGAACTGGTTTTAGGACCCCTGCAGATACCAGGCTTTTCAAAATTTTAAGTCTCCTATATAAATGACACCATATCAGCATAAAACCTAGATAATTTTCTTCCATCTTTAAAATAATCTCTGCTCACCCACAGCACCTGACACAGCATGAGAGTTGTTCGTGTGTTGGCTCCTGGGCCTGTTTTTTTTATATTGTCGTGTATGACAGTAAAACACTATTGTCTTACAGATCATTTCCTTTTCATTGTTTTCTGACTCTGCTTACAGCATGAAGTCTAGATGCAAATGTCGCCCTGTTTGCCCTGCTATCAAAAGCAAAAACAATGTTGATTTAGTAGCTCAGTTATTTTAGCTAATAACATGATTGATTTTTTTTTTCACTTGATAAAACTGTGTTGTTAGCCGAAGGCAATCCATAATGGCTTTTAGAATTTCAATTTTTGAAAGCAGATTTTGTGTATTTCTGGGGATCGTGACCCTTCTACAGAGATTCTGTGAGGGCCAATTGACAGCCCACAATGCCTTGCTTTGCAAACCAAAGCACACAGAAACATCGTTGGACTTTTTTGGAGATATTTATGAGATTAAAAAGAACTACCAGTGTTAGGTCCACATAAGAAGTCACGACATTCTGTCAGAAACTGCACTGAGAGTTTCCCTATTTCACGGGAAGAGTGAATGGAGCCACCAGAACATTCAGCACAAGATCAGGACACATCTTCACATTTCTGGATCATTCTGAAATCCACATCCATATTTAACATAATAAAGAAATAAAGATGCTTGACTTGGTTTGTCAATTAATAAGCCCTCATTTACAGAGGTGGCATGGCTACCGCTTCTGAGTACTCATATAAACAGCAGCAACCCCATCAGAAAGCTTTGAGAGATTGGTTTGGCAATGAGTTACAGACCCACCAGCTGACACAAGCTCCCTCTCCTGGAGTGTGCACATAGGCAGGCAGCTAGCTCATGATTCCTCTCCTCCATCTGGCCTTTCCCATCTCTGCTGTGCCAAGCTCTTCAGTATATGAAGCTCTAGCCCAAGCTGTGCTTGGTACCTCTCTCTAATTTCTTCCTGCATGGCCTTGTAGTTCTCACATCTGCAAACAGACTAGACTACACATTCCAAGTAACACTGTGCCT
The DNA here is from genome assembly GCA_026225945.1 of Cricetomys ansorgei. Lineage (NCBI taxonomy): Eukaryota > Metazoa > Chordata > Mammalia > Rodentia > Nesomyidae > Cricetomys > Cricetomys ansorgei. The sequence goes on from JAMJFZ010001011.1 coordinate 2,554,716, forward strand.
GGATGAGATGGGATTACGTCAGCTCTGTGGGGGAAACGTCCTTGTGTTAGACCTCAGCTTTGGAGATGCTGCTGTTCCGTTGGATGAATTAAATTCAAGCAAGGTCTATGAGGCACCGCTGAATCCCCAAGGGCAAGGTGACCATAGTTATCATAATAGGCAGCACAGACAAAGCGATGTCCATAATGGCCTAGCCTATAATGGGCAGCACAGGCAAAGTGAATTTTATGGTGGCCGACTCGTACAGACCTTTGATACTGACTAATCAGTCATGGTGTTTCCAGGCATGAAACAGATAAGAAACCTACTGAGGTTTTTTTAAACAGTATTTTTATTAATAATTTGAATTTCATACAATGTGCCTCAATAACACTCTTTCCCCATTCCTCCCTGTTCCACCCCCCCCACCTCTGTGCCCTCAAAAGGAAAAAAGAAAAGAAAATTAAGTCCAGCCAGTGTGTCAGGAACACAGATCATGGGCATCACCATGGTCCCTGGAGGCAGCAGGCTCTAATGATGGACATTCACCTGGCTGTACTAGCCCAAGGCCAAGCATTATGATGTTAGACTTGAAGTTGGCTCTCACCGCCCAAACCTGAAGACATCAGCAGGCACCAGGACATCTCCCAGACACCCAGACACTCAGCAGGCACCCTGATATTCTGCAAGCACTAGGGCATCCTGCATGTCCCCTAGACACTCAGCAGGAACCCCGATATTCTGCAAGCACTAGGGCATCCTGCAGGTCCCCTAGACACCCTGCGGGCACCAGGGTCTCCCACAGAAACCTACTGAATTCTATGAATATGATCTGTATAAGTGGGAAAATTTTCAAACAAATGAGATAAAGGCTACACTGGATGGTGGCAAAAAGGAATCTTGGCCAGTGAATCAATTCTCAGACTTGAGCCAGTTTGCAGTCCCAGAAGCCCTTGAAAGACGGGTAACCAGGTTCCTCTGAGAAAGGTCCTTTACTGTTAGTCTTTCTTCGATCCTTCCCCAGAGGGACTGAAGGTCTTTTACAGAGGTTACTGTACACTAGAGGAAAGGAAACAATCATACTTTCTGGGTTCTATTGGACACTGGTTCACTATTGACACTGATTCTGGGAGACTCCAAGAAGCACTGTGGCCCTCCAGTTAAATTATGGGCTTATGGAGGTCAGAAGATTCATGGTTGGCAGAAGTCCAACTCACAGTAGGTCCAGGGAGCCCCTGAACTAATCCTGTGTTTTTCTGTCCCAGTTCCAGAGTGTATAATTGGGACAGACATACTTAGAAGTTGGCAGAAGTTTCACATTGGTTTCCTGACCCCCGGAGTGAGTGCTCTTAGAGTTGTCTTTGCCTGGGAAAATAGTGAATCAAAACCAGTATCGCATCTCTGGAGGGATGTCAGGATTTAGTGCCACCATCCAGGACTTGAAAGATGAAGGGACAGTGGTTCTCACCACATGGCTTTAACTCGCTTATCTGACCAGTGCAGAAGACAGATGGATCACGACCGTTGACTATTGAAAACTCAGTTAAGTAGTGATTCCAATTGCAGCTGCTGTACCAGATGTGGTATCATTACATGATCAGATTAACAAATCTTCTGGTGCATGGTATGCAGCTGTTGATCTGGTAGAAGCTCTTTTCCTGGTACCTTTCCAGAAGCATCACCAAAAGCAATTTGCTCTCAGTTGGGAGGCCAGAAGTGAACCTTCACAGTGTTATCTCAGAAATATATTAACCCTCCAGTCCTGTGTCAAAACTTAGTTCAAAGATATCTCGATCATCCACCTCATCCACAAAATATCACACTGGTCCACTGTGACCAGTGAGCAGGCGGTGGCAACAACTCTGGACTTGTTGATAATACATGTGAACATCAGCGGATGGGAAATAAATCCAACCAAAACTCAAGGGTCTTCTACTTTAGTGAAATTCTTAGAAGTCCAGTGGTGTGGGGCATGCAGAGATGTTTTTTCTAAGGTGAAGGATAAATTATTTCACCCAGTGCCCCACCACCACCAAATAAAGAAGCACCACATTTAGCAGGCTTATTTGGAATCTGGAGACTGCGTGTTGCTCACTTGGGTGTGTTACTCTGGCCCGTATACCATGTGACACAGACAGATAGTAGCTTAGAGTAGGGCCTGGAACAGGAGAAGGCTCTTCAGCAGGTCCAGGCTGCTGTGCAGGCTGCTCTACTGCTTGGACCAAGGAACCCAGCAGACCTGATAGTACATGGGGTGTCAGCAGCAGATAGGGATGCTGCTCGGAGCCTTTGGCAGTCCACTAGACATATGTCACTGAAGAGGCCTTTGGGATTTTGGAGCAAGGCTCTACCATTACGGGCAGACAACTATCTCCTTTTGAGAGACAGTTCTTGGCCTGTTACTGGGCCTTAGTGGAAACTTAAATGTTTGAAAATGGGCTGCCAAATTATCATTCGACCTGAGCAGTCCCTCATGAGCTGGGTGTCATATGACCTACCAAACCATAAGATAGGATGTACATAGCAGTGATCCATTATCAAATGGAAGTGGAATACACATGATGGCCCAAAGCAGGTCTTGGAGGCCCAAGCTAATTACGTGAAGAAGTTGCCCAAATACCTAAGGTTTTTGTTTCCATTGTAATGCTGTGGGCTCCCAAGCATGCACATATAGCCGCAGGGTGTGTGCACTGTGGTTGGTTAACTGAGAAGAGACGACTAGGCCTGGTTTACTGATGGTTTTATATGTTATGCAAGCACAAATCAGAAATGGACAGCTGTAGCATTACAACCTCTTTTTTGGGACAATCCTCGAAGACACTGGCAAAGGGAGATCTTCACAGTAGGCAGAACTTCAGGTAGTATACACAGTCATATATTTTATTTGGAAGAAGAATTGGCCATATGTGCAATTGTTCACTGATTAATGGATGATAGCCAACGGATTGGCTAGATGGTCAAGGATTTGGAAAGAGCATGATTGGAAAATTGATGAGAAATGTGTCTGGGGAAGTAGTATGTGGACAGATTTCTGCAAATGGGCAAAGGTTGGGAAGAACTTGTGTCCCATGTAAATGCTCATCAAAAGGTGACTTCAGCAGAGGAGAAGTTAATAACTGAGTAGGCAGGATGACCCCTTCTGTGGACAGTCAGCCTCTTTCCCCAGCCATCCCTGTCATTGCCCCCTGGGCCCATGAGATGGGGTTATGCATGGGTTCTACTACATGGACTTCCACTCACCAAGGATGACCTGGCTACAGCTGTTGCTGAGTGCCAGATCTGCCAACAGCAGACATCAACATTGAGCCCCAGATATGGCACATTTCCTCGGGGTGACCAGCCAGCGACCTGGTGGCAGACTGACTAGATTGGACCACATCCACAATGAAAAGGATGACCTTTTGTACTTAGTGGAATAGATACTTATTCTGGTTATGGATTTGCTCTTACATGTAATGCTTCTGCCAAACCACTCCATGGACTTACAGAATACCGTATCTACAGTCATAGTATTCTATAGTTCTGACCTAGGAACTCACTTCACAGCCAGAGAAGTATGATACTGGACCCAGAGTCATGGATTCTTGTCATGTTCCCCACCATCTTGAAGCAGCTAGCCCAATAGAAAGATGGAATGACCTTTGGAAGACACAGATAAAGTACCAGTTACATAGCAGCAGTCTGGAGGGCTGGAATAGGGTTCTATAGAAGATAGGATATGCTTTGAATCAGCATCCAGTATGTGGTATCATTTCTCCCATAGCCAGGATCCACGGACCCAGGAATCAAGGGGTGGAAAAGGGAATAATTCTACTCACTATCACCTCTAGTGACCACTAGGAAAAGTTTTGCTTCCTGTTTCTGCAACCTCAAGTCCAGCTGGCCTAGAAGTTTTGGCTCCAGAGAAGGAGCACTCCTGCCAGGAGACAAAACAAAAATTCCCTTGAACTGCAAGCTCAGATTTCCCCCTGGCATTTTGGACTTCCAATGCCCTTAAGCCAACAGGCTAAGAAAGGGATAATAGTGTTAGGAGGGGTGACTGATCCAGATTACCATGGGGAAATTGGATTGTTTCTCCATAATGGAGGTGACAAAGATGATGTCTGGAGTGTAGGAGATATTTTAGGGAGTCGCTTGGTGCTACCATGCCCTGTAATTAAAGTCAACAGGAAACTACAACACCATAATTCAGGTAGGATGACAAAGGTCACAGACCCTTCAGGAATGAAGGATTGGGCCACTCCTCCAGGAAAAGGACCAAGACTTATTGAGGTTCTTGCCAAGAGTGGAGAAAACACAGCATGGGTAGTCGAGGAAGGTAGTTATAAATACTAGCAAGGCCATGTGACCACTTGCAGAAACTCAGATTGTAATTTACATGAGTGTTCCTGCCATATCTGTTGAGAATGTGTTTGTGCAGATATTTGTGTTTTCTACCCTGGATTTCTTTATGATATAATAAAGCTATCAATTAAGAAAATATCAGTGGTTATCATATTTAAGTTTGAGATACTAAAAGAATGTCTCTCAAGAGACATTGTCCCCTATTCTAAAATTTATCATGGCTTTGTGGTTGTGTGAGTGATATTTATATCATGTTGGGTGCAATTACACCCAGTTCAAACACATAATTCATTTGTTGATTGCACGAGGGATTGTTCTATCATGTTAAGTATAATCGTGGCCTGCTTATTATATTCATTGGAAGTTAAGCATGACATAAGGAGATATGCTTGTGAATCAAGTTGACAAGGGGTGGGCTTCTGATGGCTATTCTTGGTTGTTGACTTGACTACATCTGGAATTAACTAAAATCCAAGTGGCCGGGTACACCTGTGAAGGACTTCTTCTTAGTTAAATCACTTGAAGTGGGAAGGCCAACCATAAATCCATATCTTTTGAGGAGGGAAGATTCACCTTTAATCTGGGGCCACAGCTGCTGGCAGCCTATATAAAGGACATGGAAGAAGGAAGCTTTTGCTCTTTGCCTGCTTGCCTTAACTCTTTCTAGCAAGTCCATTCCTCCTTTAGCATTAGAGCCTACTTCTTTGGGATTCTGCTGTATACTGAAGACCACCCTCGTCAACTTGACACATAAGCATATCTCCTCATTTCATGCTTAATTTCCTAGCAAGTGCATTCCTTCACTGGCACTAGAACATACTTCTTTGGGATCCTAGTATATACTGAAAGCCAGTTGGGGCATTCAGCCTTGTGGACTGAACAATACTGGGTTGGACTGGCTTGACACATCCGGTGAGCCACTCCAATAAATCCCCTTCCTATGTATTATACCAACTACACAAGCTAGCAGAAACATTATATTCTCCTTGAGAAATCTGCGCTTCTTTCTATAAGTTTCAGTTCATGAACGTATGTACACAAAAGTATCTTAAGCTTAATGAGACAGAATACCTTGCTTTATAGCGTGTTTACAAACTGGTGTATGTATGCACTCTGTGCAGTGCTGTGTACCTTCAGACTAACATGTGAGTTTAATTTTTAATCTGTTTTTAGGATCCCTGTGAAATAGCATTGATCTGAGTTTGAAGGCAAATGGAAAGGATTCCTGATGTGTAGCTTCTCACGGGAGACTCACACAAGAGCAGAGCATTTGCATTTATATTATAAATAGTTGGTTTTCTGCAGGATGCCATGATGATTGCAACACGTGGAGCTTTGATTTGTTTTCCTACAGCCTAGGGTTCTCACAGCATGGGCCAGTCTCCTCTCAAAGGCCCCAGAATGAGCAACATCGGTAGACAGCAGGAGAAGGCTTAGGGGATGATGTAGCCCACAGAAATCTTCTCCAACAGCGAGCCAGAGAGCACAGCAGCCTGTGGGGCGGGCAAGATTTCTGTCACACTGAGATCAGATAACGTGCTGATTTTAACAACCAACATGTTGGGCTGGAGAGATGGGTGAGCAGGTAAAGCTAACTGCTGGTAAACTTGAAGACCTGAGTTTGATCCTCAGGACCCAGATGGTGACAGGACAGAGCCAGCTCCTTCCAGCTCTCCTCTGACGTCCACACCCATGCATGTGCTGCTCCCCCAATACATAGATAACTGTAATACAGATAAAATAAAAGTAACTAAGCCACTTTGCTGTAATCAGACTGCTTATGATTAAGATCTCACATGGGAATGAATGTGTGACTGAATTTTGAAAACATCATGACGGTTTCTCAAGCTGTGGTGTCAACAGATAGCTGGTGACTGCTTCATATGTGTCATTGCCTGTCATACACACACACACACACACACACACACACACACACACATACACATTTTCAGTTTTGTGTTGCTATTTTGAGACAGTCTCATAATGTTATTCAGCTCTACTGGAACTATATTTTATATATATATATATATATATATATATATATATATATATATATCCATATATATATATATGGATATTATATAGCCCACCTGGGCTTTAATTAGCAGGAATACTCCTGCGCCAACCCCTCTGTAATGACAGGCATAAGCCATCGTGCCTGGCCCATTTATAGGACCAGGATTCTGATGTGTCCTACAGATATTGCTTACTGAATATATTAAACCACACAGCAAACAGAGGTAGAGCCCTGAAAAGCATTTGCTCTCCAGCAGCTCTGGGTCCACGTAGCTCCAGCAAACCTATATAACTGCAAATCTGCAATGTCTCTAAAGGTAGGGTACAGAATAGAAGGGAGGATTTTGCTTATAGCATGTTTACCAGCAGAAGCTGGCTTCATTTCCTGCCCAGTACCACTGAAGACAATCGTAAGGTTGCCGGCATTCCAAACACCCCGAATATGAGTTATTTGTACAATGAGATTCAGATGGCCTTTGCCGTTTTCAATCCTATCAATTCTCAGCTTCTCAACTGGCTGCCCTACAAGTAAAGGAGATGGAGTTAGATTTTTCTAACGTCAATACAATTGATGCTTTCTTGTGGCCTTCTGCCTCGGCTGCAGGCACACTGCACAGAAGGGGACATTCTCGTGTAGTTGTGTGGTATGTCGGCAGCTCAGGTATTCACTTAGCAAACATAAAAATGAGGAGTCCCAATAATACAGCAATAACAAAACTGTCACACAAAAACCATCTCAGATTAAACCTGAGTGCTTGCTCTTCCTGAAGGACTGCCATGGCACCCCAGGGCTTGCAGGATGCCAGGATATGGGCATTCCAGTCATGTTGGAGACTCTGATTATTTTCATGCCTGGCTTGGAACCTCTCTACTTGTCTCGTTAAGAAAAACTTTCTAAAATCTTTGCATACTTTTATTTATTGAAAAGTGTAACACCAACTATGAAACCTGTTTAGGCCAGGGATGTGTACAAGGCCCTTGGTTCCATTTCCAGCATAGAAATAATACTTCACAAAACATATTGTTAATTTAAATACAAAGCCTAGTGAGTTTGGCCCATTTCATTGTTAAGGGCCTGTCTGATATCGTCAAGATTTTCTAATGTGATGATAAAACTACAATGTAATTAAAACACTTCAACAATACAGTGTCCCCGTAGGAAGGTTAGTCCTAGGTACAATGCCAGTTAAAGAGACTGTGCTCATTGTAGATACAAGGTTTGTTATACATACAATGTTTGTTATAGATGGGTTATGTGTTATAGATCATGTTGATTAAAGAGACCGTGTTGGCTGTTTATAAAATGGTGACTATAGATACAGTTAAAGATGTGGGTATAAACATGGTGTTGCTCGTTGTTCTAATTAGGTTCCCACAGTGATGAAAAGCATGACCAAAAGCAACTTGCATTTGTCTCATAGGCTGTAGTCTGCCATCAGGGGAAGCCAAGTCATGAGCTCAAGGCAGGACTTTGCAGACAGGAACTGAAGTAGGGAGCATGGAAGAATGCTGTGCAATGACTTGAGCTCAGTGGTTTTCTCAGCCTGCCTCATTACATAATCCAGTCCATCTGCCTAGGGCTGACATCACCTGCAGCAGGCTGACCCTCCAACGTTAATAATCAAGAAAATGCCTCAGAGTTCCCTATAGTTTAATCTTCTAGAATTTGTTAAATTAATTACAAGATGAAACATGTTAACAAAAACAAAACAAAAACAAACAAAACCAATATAACTGACTTCTTGTCAACTTAATAAAAAATACCGTTATTAAACCATGATGTTTCCTTTCTTGTTTATCCAGAGGGTCTCATGTTAATAGCAACATCACAACTTATAAAAGTCCCACAGTTTTTAGAAATTCAAACTCTTTAAAGGTTAAACCTCTTTAAAATAGCCAATGTCTCCTTGAAAGTCTAAAGTATGTCTAAAATAGTCAAGATTTCATAACTGTAGGATCCTGTTTTGTTTTTTTTTAAACCAAAACAAGTTAAATACTTTCTTCCTACAAGAAAAGAAATAAGATACAGTCATAATTGGAACAAATCAAAGCCAACATCCAACAATATAAATCAACCCCTATAATTCAATGTCCAGCATCTGGGACTCACTCAGGATCTTCTGGGATCCAAAGGGCTTAAACAGCTCCACCTCAGCCATGATCTCATTGGCTTAGCCCAGCTCCACTCCACAGTTGCCACTGTCCTTGGTGGTAGTCCCAGGGTCTTGACATCTCCAATATGCTTAAGTTTCCATAGGGTACAGTTTCCTAAGTGGGCTTCCAGCCTCTCTTCGGGGATTTTAACCCTATCACATGGTTCCATGCCTCACTTCTGTCTACAACCCCTTCAGTCCCTGGGTCTCCACTGTCACTGAGTGCAGGAAATCGTGGCATTGGCCTGGTCTAGCATCCTTGAGAGGCATACATTGTAGGTTTTTCAGATTAGAATCTATGGCTCCCAGAGCACTGTTTGCCTTTCAGTTCCTGAGAAACTGAAGCATTCTCTCAGGTAGTGAAACATTTGGGCTGCCTATGTATCTCTGTGTTCCCTAGAAATCAATGAAGCGTATAGAAATTTGACAGAACAATTAGTCTTAGACATTGATCTTGTATACCCCTCTGTTCCCTAGAAATCAGCGACACATTTAGAAATTTGAAGAACAATTAGTCTTAGACAGTAGTCTTGTATATCCTGTAGAGCTTGCAAACGTCACTGTCTCCTGACAGCTACAATTGTGTTATTCCTGGAAATTGCCATTACATTCATATTTGGTTTCTGATAAGGGTTTAAAATGTCTAATTGCTTGTAATAGACTTGTCACAGCCTCAGTCTTACTGTGACCCCTCAAACCAGACCCGATTAATTTCTCGTTGACCATATCCAGAGTCCCTGTCTTGGCAAGTAGTTCTGTCACATACAACTGAGTGTACGTCTTCACAGGTGGCCTCTTCCTGCTTCTCACAGTGCCAAGCATCATCTTCTCTCCATGGTCACATCATGCCGGTACGGCACATGAGACCTAGCACATTACTAACTTCAACTGTCTGCCAGGGATTCAGCCTTAGCCCTCTCTAGACCCCAACTTCTGTGTGCTGACCCTGAGGAAACACTCCTAGAAGTTTTCGCTTCAATGATGCTGACCTCTTCTTAAGCTCAGCTGATTTCTCAGGCCTCTCTAACCAGAATCAATTGTCCCAGTAAAGCAAAGGATTCACTGTAGTGGTGCTGGGCTCTTGTTAATCACAGCCAATCCTTCAGCTTTAGCTGATCAGAACCACAGAGTCTTAACTCAAAATATTAGACAATTAGCCCTAATAGAGTCTTTAAGGAACTTTCAAACTCCACTCTGTCATTTCACAAGCCAGGCCTCCATTTACTTTCAAGTTCCCACAGAACAGCTCATTAAGCTCTGAATACTCAATGGCTTTTCAAGCCCAAGTTTTATTTTATTTAATTTTTTATTTTTTTGTTTTTGAGAGGGTTTCCCTATTGTAAGTCTGGCTGTCCTGAAACTCACTCTGTAGACCTGGCTGGCCTTGAACTCACAGAGATCCACCTGCTTCTGACTTGGGAGTGCTGAGATTAAAGGTGTGTGCCACCACTGCCTGACTATCAAGTCCAAAGTTCTAAACCCCTACACCTTTCTCCGAAACTACATGGTCAGACCTGTCACAGAAATACCTCCTGATCGTGGTGCAGATTTCTGTCCCAGTCAGCGCTCTATTGCTGTGATGAAGACCATGATGAAAAGCAACCGGGGGGGGGGGGAAGGGTTCAGCTCAGCACTCAGAGTCCACCACAAAGGAGAGTCAGAGCAGGAGCTCAAGCGGGAACCTGGAACCAGGAACCAAAGCACAGAGCATGAGGGCCTTGATTTTCATGGCTTCCTCAGCCTGCTATCTCACAGCACCCAGGACTCGTGCCCAGGTGTTGCACTGCTCACAGTAGGCTGCTCCCCCCACACCAATCATTAATGAAGAAAATGTCCGGAAGTCTTTCCCCTGGGGCAATCTGATGGAGGCATTTCTCAACTGAAGAACTCTCTTCCCAGGTGACTCTAACCTGTGTCAAGTTGGCAAATAATTAACTAATATGGTTATGGATGCAATGCTAGTTACGAAGAAGGTGTTGGTTGTATATGTACGGTTGGCTTCAGGGAGTTGATTATAGTACAGTGTTGGTTATAGAAACAGTAACGGTTGTAGATACAAGGTTGGGTATAGAAATAGTGTTTGTTATAGTTTACATGTTGGGTAAAGATGCATGCTGTTGATAGATACAATGTTTATAGAAACAACCTTGATTATAGATACAACAACTGGTTACAGAGACAGTGTTGATTATAGATACGAAATCAGTTCTCGAGACAGACAATCATATTGCAAGATTACTCTTTGGAAGGAGGCCTTTGAGGGCAATCAGGGGTCTGTGCAGCTGATTTGAGAGAGGAAACCGTATATGAATCTGTATATGCAATGTGTCTAGTGTCTCCCAAGCCTCTAATTCTTTGGAGATCTGTTTCTTACTTCTGATGACACTGCAGTCGGGTCACATTCCAAGAGTACTTTATATCAATCACTCTGTTTCTGCTTTGGCCACTGACACCCATTCCACACTGTCCCTTGACATATGTATGAATGCGAGCAGTTTGGGCTGTTTATTTTAGCATACATTTATTTTGGGCATGGCTGCATGATCCCAGCTCAGAGTACACCTCTTCCTTCCTCAGAGTCAGTCAACTTGCCATGAAGTCTTGGTTCTCCCATAGTAAAAGACGGCATTAGAAGCCACAGCGCAGCTGTCAGCTGTGTTCAGGAGCCTGCTGCTGCTGCTGCAGGCCTCAGCCAGATCTTAGAGTGGAGAATTACTGAAAAGTAGACTAACCACTGTGTGCACACTTATACAAACGCTTCTTTGAGCACTGGTCTGCTAAGGCAGCATGATTGTCTCTGTCTCCAGCTCCAAACCATTATTATATGAATTAATTGGCTTACAGTTCTTTATCCATGGCCTCCTACAACAAGAGCAAGAAGCCTGACACCCACCATTCACTTCCTTTAACTTTACCATCCAAGTCCAACGCATAGCCATTATCCACCATGCCCTTATGGGAAACCATCAGCAATCAGAACTCAGAGCTGCACACAGCACAGTTCCCAGGTGAGCTCCTCCCTGCCCCTTCCTGGGAGGGGGCTGCACAGCGGTACCAGAGTTGCGGCCTTTCTCCAAGCCCTGCCCCGGTGCTCTTGGTTTAACACCTGCAGGAGTCTTGATTCTGGAGTGTACTCTCCAGTGTAATTCTAGTTGTGTTGGTTTCCGTATTTTAGTCCTTCTCTGATGCCCTTCTGAGTGAAGATCTTAACACCTTCTGGAGAATGTGTGGCCACTGGTGACATTTCTCTGATGATTTTGTTTGTTTGTCCACTATTAATTACATTTGTTTTTAGACAAGTTGGCACTCAGTGTACACTGACTGCTGTCACTCTGAGCTGCCCGCCATCCCTGGCCCCTTTCCTCCCCTCCCCGTGACCCCATAATCCTTTCCTTCACATTCATGACTGTCCTTCTGTTCTGTGACCCACGGAGTCGAGAGAACGCATTTGCATCTTCATTTTGAAGGATAATTTCATTCCACGTCAAGTTCAAAACTGGTACTCTTTAGTGAATTTAACTGTCGGTCTTACACTTACTTATTTCCTTTACGGGGGCACGCATGCTGAAGCTTGTGTGGGAATTAGAAGCCTGCCTGTGGGAGCTGACTCTCTTCTTCCACCATGGAGAGCTTAGGAATTCAGCTCAGACTGTCAGGCCCGGTGGCAACTGCAGGCAAATACTTTTTCTTTCAAATGCCTCCTTCTGTTTTCTTCTCAGTAAAATGATTTCTGGTGAGATGTCTCTTCCTGTGCCTCTGTGGTTGGGACTCCTTGCTCCTCTGTTGATGGCGTCCCTTCTTTCTTTTGGTGTCCCGTGGGTTGACTGTGGCATTCTGCTATTGGGAAGGGACTGAGGTTCAGTTGGTGGCTACGTTTACTTCACTTTGGACTCTCTAAACACCCTGGACCAGTGCTTTGGGTTCTGTGCTGATTTGGGGAAGACCTGGTCATTTTAATGTCAGTTCCTGCTCAGTCACTCTTGTCTCTTACGATGGTGAATTCATCAGTTAGATCTTAGCTGTTCTGTTTCGTGCCATTCCTTTATCCTGACTGCATGTTTCAGGTTAGACAGCTTCTGTTGACCTTTCCACTGTCCACTGGTTTCTGCTCTTCTGACCTTTTCAAGAGCCTTTTGAAAGCTTTGCTTTATTTTTTAGTTTCTTTTCTAGCTTGAGTGTCTCTGTTGACAGTGACAATCTGTTCTGACTTGTGCTTTTGCTCTGTCTATCGGAGCCCTTGATGAACTAAGCACACATGTAAATTTCTATTCGGTAACTCCAGCATCTGTCTTTTCTCACATCTGGTTCTAACAATGGTCCCTCTCCTGGCTTTTGTGTTAGAAGACAGGATACAGACAGGCTCTCAGGTGAGGACTCGGCCTATCTGGTGGAGTTGGTGCATATGCTCACAGTAGCTGCGGGTGCTGTGAACCTACTGTTCTCTTGGTCTCTTTCTTAGCTTTGGGATTCTCTGGGTTAGCCTCTCTGAGGGACTCTTGGGTAGGACTCATTGTTTTCATAGCGAACTTGTCGTGTGAAGGGGCAAGGTGTGTTCAATAGTCTTTCAACACAATCCTAGCACACTGAGGCTTGTACCTAAAGCTGAGGTAGCCAGTTTCCCCAGTGTTCAGCTGTTTCTTCTCATGACTTTAACACTTCCAGTGTCCCAGTAGGTGAGAGAGGAAGCTGTCTGGCTCAGGAGCAGTGACTGCCTCATCTGTGCATGGCTCTGACAGAGCGTTCTCTTCTGTGGTGGTTTGGCCATGATGCAGGTTCAGGAGTATTGGCCCCCCAAGCCCACTTTTCTAAAGCCATGAAGGGATCATTGCTGGCTCTCTACTTAGAGCTTGCTGGGGTTTCTGAGGGTAAAGTACAGAGCTGAGGTCACCATGTTTACAGACTGCCAAAGTCTGACATGTTCGTGACTGGTGTGTGTGTATGTGTATCTGTGTGTGTGTCTGTCATGTGTGTGTATGTGTCTGTCGAGTGTGTGTGTCTGTCGTGTGCCACGCCAACTCCAGTGGAGTCCGCATGACAGGCCTAAACTCCTGCTCCGTGGATTGAGACTGAAGCCAACTCCAGTGGAGTCCCTGTGACAGGGATAAACTCCTGCTCCGTGGATAGAGGCTAAAGCTTCAAGGAAGCTGGTCTCCTGGAAAGTTTGGCTGGCGCCCCTAGAAACAGAGGGATGTTTTCCTGTCATGCCCTAGTTACTATTGTTAGCTATGGTCTGATAGCTATCATTTTCCTTCTCTTTATTCTATTCTATGGAGCGTGGCTGCAATGCTCTCCAGTGTCCACCCACCTAAGATGGATGTGAAAGATGTCGAGCAAACTCCAAAAGCCCCTGAAATTGTAACTCCTGACTTTGATCCTGATCTCAGTTTCAAAAAGTAAGTACCCTCTGTTACAAACCAGTACAGTAACTGGCTTCTAAAAAATTATTAACCACAGTATACTTACTGATATGCCAACCGAAACCACATTGTATGCCAACCGTAACCACGTTGTCTTACACATTGTAAGGTACGATCTGTTTTCACATATTGTATCCCTTAACCACATTTCCCTGAAAGAGGCCTGACGTATGTATTTTGAGACAATTCACAAAAGAGGCCTGACGTATTTTGGCACTATTCACATTCTTGTGTGATTATGTTTCCCTGTATTAATAATAATATATAAGTCTGATGCTCACTGCTGCAAATTACACTCAGATTCAACACATTCTTGTGTCTGTGTCTGTTTGTCACTTCGCCGACTCCTTGCCCACCTGAGTACCAGATTCCTGATTCTCCCCGGACTTAGGGGACCTGGCTGGGTTGGTCCACCGCAGTAGTGTGTGTGTGTGTCTGTGTGTGTGTGTCTGTGTGTGTCTGTCATGTGTGTGCGTGTGTCTGTGTGTGTCTGTGTGTGTGTGTCTGTGTGTGTCTGTGTGTGTGTATGTGTGTCTGTCATGTGTGTGAGTGTGTCTGTGTGTGTGTGTGTCTGTGTGTCTGTGTGTGTGTGTCTGTGTGTGTGTCTGTGTGTGTGTGTGTGTGTCTGTGTGTGTGTGTGTATGTGTCTGTGTGTGTCGTGTGTGTGTCTGTGTATGTGTGTGTCTGTCGTGTGTGTGTCTGTGTGTGTGTGTTTGTCGTGTGTGTATGTGTCTGTGTGTGTCTGTCATGTGTGTGTGTGTCTGTTGTGTGTGTGTGTGTCTGTGTGTGTGTGTCTGTGTGTGTGTGTCTGTGTGTGTGTGTGTGTGTCTGTCGTGTGTGTGTGTATGTGTGTGTGAGTGTGTGTGTGTATGTGTGTGTGTATGTGTGTGTGTATGTGTGTGTGTGTGTGTGTATGTGTGTGTGTCTCTCTGTGTGTGTGATCTCAGTTATCTTGTTTTCAGCTTGTTACTTTCTTATAAAGTCCTTTGTTCATTTTGAAATCAAAGTAGAGTTCAGTTTTTATTACTGAATTACAGAAGCTTTTCACATATTCTAGCTATGGATCCCTTTCTGGGTGTAAACTGCAAATGTTTCCACTCCATTTTGTCTCTGCCCTCTTTTGATGGCTTCAGTGCACCCGAAGGATATGATCTTATGACATGATATAATATGGTATGGCATGACCCTGTTATTCAGGTTGGCTTTTTTCACCCACACCTTTGGTGTTACCTGTCCCCTCCCCCAAAAAATATAAAGGTCAAATCCAAGTCTTGAGGCTTCTTGTAAGAATTTTACAGCTTCAGGTATTACATTTTATTATATAATTGACTTTCATATTTGTTGTAAAGTAAGGGCCTAATTTTACTCCCCTCCCCCAGCATGATTGCACAGTTTTCCCAACTGTGTAATAATAGTTTTTCTGTATATAAGTCTTCTTGGGTAAATTTATTCAAATTATTCTATTTTGTAGTAAGTAGAAATGTTTTCTTAATTTCTATTTGAATTGCTCACTGTTGTTGCACAAAAATGCCACTAAGCTCTATGTGTTGGTTTTATATCCTATCAGCGATTCTGTGTGTGTGTGTGTGTGTGTGTATGAGAGAGAGAGAGAGAGAGAGAGAGAGAGAGAGAGAGAGAGAGAGAGAGAGGAAAGGAGAGAGAGAGAAAGATACAACATTATGTAATCTTAGAGCATAGGTAATATTACTTTTCCCTTTCCAATTTATGTGCCTTTAATTTATTTTTCTTGCTTAATTTCACTAGCTAGGACTCCTAGTTCTATGTAAATAAAAGTAGCGAGAATGAAGTCTTGTTTAACTTGTAATATGAGAATCACTTTCTGGGGAGTCTGATGCTCCCCGTGTGTTTTCCAGTCTGGCTTCTGTTTATGTTGGTGCTGCGCCCTTCTATTCCTAGCTGGGTAAGGTGACTGTGGCTTCTGCTCTCTGTTCTGTGCATGCAGTTTAGTACTAAGGCATTCATTTTCGTGAGTTACACAGATAGCTGTGGGTATCGTGTGATACCCTCACGTCCTGGCGTTTCAGTGAACACATGGTGACCAGCCTGGGTGACCACTTTTCCCGTCCTAGAATCGGTATCATTCCCTGTAAGTCATTGGCCTTTCCTCCTCTCGACTAGGTTTTCCTTCAAGGAAACCTTTTAATATTGCTTTCTTCGAATGAAAATAAAATTGCACATCTCCAATATACGTGAATTGGACATACGTGGGTCTCTGATGCCATCATTTCATGGCGAACAATGCTTAATTTCATCTTTGGTGAGTTCTTATTTCTCCTGAATAGACAGGTGACAGATATGGCCTTTCCTCACGGTACGCAAGCCCACTGCCGTTCAATGTTTTCCACAGGATGCAACGGTTAATAGAACAAGACACAAGGGGGCGTGCTGCTCACCGGCTGGACTCTGCTGCACTGAACCCCACTCCATGGGCTCCTGTTTTTTAGGAGAGCCAAGGAATACAAGTCAGATGCTTTGCTTTTTTTTTCCTTCATATTTTCTCATGGCAGACTAAGGGTTATCTGTTCACGCCAGGCTTCTTTCTGTCACGGATGAAACAGTCACACTTGCCCCCTCGGTTTCAAAGGGCAGCTGCCAATAGCTTTCCAAAGCCCAGACAGCATGCTGCATTCTTTCTCTCGAGATCTTTCTTTTGGGGGAGCGCAGAGGTGAACGAGCAGGGGCCTGGGGAGAGCAGACAGACACAAACGCTGGACTGTCCAGCGGCCCCTTCTAAGCAGCCCGGCCTTGAGAACTGTCAAGGACAAACCATGAGCGTTTTGTGATCTGACATGAGCCGCCTTGGGGGAAAATGACGAAGGCAATGAGATGAAGGGTGCAGGGACCGACCGGATGGGAAAGCTGTTCGCAGGGTCTAGGTCATATTCCGGACATTCGTGGATGTGTTTCCCCGTCTTTATCTTTTCTCTCCTTCAGTCTTACCTCATTCCTTGTCTTTTTGCCATGCTCTCCCGGTTTCCTCTGCTCTTGCTTCTGCGTCAGGCAACACATAGACTTGCCTCAAGGGTTGAAGTCACCAAGAGCAAAAGTGGATACCTAATCTGAGTTTCAGTCTTCTCTTGCCCGATTCGAGCTGGGGAGTTACGGGCTTTTTAACAGTAGCAAAATTCAAGGCAAGTCTGAGAATTAAAAGCACGCCCTGTTTCCACACTCATTCCCTACTTATAAAGGCAATTTTTAAATCTTTCATTAGAACAATGTAGTCAAAATGGATTCTGGGGTTGTAATGTGAAAGAGCTCCTATCTGGTTTTAGTATAAAACATCTGAACAAGCAATAAATAATTCTGCAAAGACCAGATTATCTTGAAACCAGTAGAAAATACCTGGTCTGAACTGGGGTCTCTCTGCTTTGTGTCTCCCCATCAGGAAACAAGTCGGGAGGAGAAGCTGTCTTCCTTTTCATTTTCTGTCATCAGAGAGTGGCTCCCGGGCATAGTGGATCTATCTCATCGAGGAGGCAGGAACAGGCCTATCGATTTCTGCTCTGCCTCCCGTCAGCACGGGGACTCAGCATGGATTTCCTGCTCACACTTTTTTTTTTGAACATCATGTGACGCAGCACAGATTTCCTGCTCACACTTAGTTGGCACATCCTATGAGTGGACCTTTCATCTGCTCGGGGACTCAGCATGGATTTCCTGTTCACTCTTGCTGGTACAGCAGGGGTTGGACTTCAATCAGCCCCGGACTCAGCGTCCGCTCCCTGTTCACTCTCGCTATCCTCAGTGCTAGGCTCTCCTGTCAGCTCAGGCACATGGAATGTGCTTCGGTTCACTATTTCTTGGTACCCCAGTGGGTGGGCCTCCCACCAGCACAGGGACTCAGTAGGGATTTCT
>JAMJFZ010001011.1:2575000-2587500 GCA_026225945.1 Cricetomys ansorgei
CTTTTGTGGCAACCCCAGTAGCAGATTGTGTTAAACAAACGTTCTCTTTCCTTCTTGCAGACTATCCTAAGGTCTCTTGTTCTCT
Organism: Cricetomys ansorgei; assembly: GCA_026225945.1. NCBI lineage: Eukaryota > Metazoa > Chordata > Mammalia > Rodentia > Nesomyidae > Cricetomys > Cricetomys ansorgei. Next base: position 2,575,086 of record JAMJFZ010001011.1, read on the forward strand.
CCAACTGTATCAAGCTGTTTCACAAGAGGTTAATGTGGCAGCAACAGGAGTCAGATTGGTAGCCTGGGCACACATGTCCCTCATGATCTGCACAGTCTTGCCTCTGCTTCGTAAGTGGGACAGAGACAGTACTGAGCCTCGGCCTTGCACAATCTCATAACTAACCGAGCAGCTAAATGGCAAGCAATGGGATAGGTTCCTGGCTCGTTACACAGGCCCGTGTGCTAACACGGTCTGCATCGTTTCACCACGTGGGCTTCTCATCATCTGAGAGTATCTTTCAATGGACGTCAATTTATAGTCACCTTTGGCCTGGCGGAAGCTTGATCCTAGCCGTGAATATCTTGGGGGCGTCGACTGAGTTGTAGGCATTATGGGTAAAGCCAGCAGTTCTTAGGACGAACAGATTCACAAACATAGCAGGGAATCTCAGAGAGCAGGATGGAAATTCTTCCAGGCCTCAGAGAGTAGACAGCAAAGGTGGAGTTTTATGGAGGGAAAACTCCACAGAGACACGAGCAAGCTGTGCCAGTCCCTGGCAGGGTTACTTTACCAGCACGTAAAGTAAGGTAAAAAAGACATTTTGATTAAAGATAATTATTTGTTGGTTAGTCCCGGTGACACCCGACAGCTCTGGATCCCTCGGCTAACAGACTGCTGTAAAACACAAGTTGTATTTGGCTCAAGAGCTCTGTGTGAGGTGAAACTAGATTTGTTTCCCGAGTTGTTCACATACACTTGTGATGTGTGATGCTCTGATGCTTGTAACCACGAATCTGCGAATCAGGTTGCAGATGTCTGTAAATATTTACTGCTTATGGAGATAGAACAGTCCTCCTGCCTTTTACAAATGTTAACTACATTACTGACATCAAGAACTCTCTTTGTGTCTCTTGGTGGGTAGCGAGGCAGTGTTCTGTGTATGTGGTGCGTGTGCGCATGTGTGGGTGCAGGTGTGCACACTCTTGGAGGCTAGAGGAGGGTGTAGGGTGTCCTTACTGCAGGCTGGTGGCCAGCACGGCCTAGCAGTCCCCCCGTCCACCCTCCGCTGTGCTGAGGCAGCTCTCATGTGGCCGCTAGAACCTGAACTCAGGTCTTGCTTTAGTGCTTATGCAGTAAGGTCTCTTAGCCACGGAGCCATCTCTCCAGCCCCAAGGACTCTTGTCTAGACATTACTAATAACCTCCAGAGAGTGTGCATCTCAGCACTGCTGGGACAGATCAGCTCCGTTGCTCACCTGTGTGTTTTATGTTGGTGTTCATCTTCAGCAGCTCCCTCTTCCCAGCATCTCGCATGAGGCGGGAGCCGGAAATCACACACTAAGACCAGGGAAATGAATGGCTTTGGATCAGAAAATGCCAGTTTCCAATGTGAAGCCATTTCAAGCATGCCTTCGTCTGTTAATTTTGCTCACATACTCTATATAGACACAATATATTCATGACCAGGATATATCCCTGGATAAGTCGAAGAGCTTTTATATGCAAATAGCATAACAAATCAATGTGGCACAAACACACTCTGTTGTTTCAGTAGGTAGCATTATTTTTGCAGAGATGTGGGATCAGTGGCAGCTCAGAATGTTCAGACATGGTACTATTCATTTCTAGTCTCCAGCTTTGACATAATGAAGGGAGGGACAATGACACTACTCATGGGACCAGATCTCCCTTCTGTCTGGTGCATCTAGTGTGTGAGCTGCTGTACGAGAGGCACCTTGTTCAGAAAACTCGCACAGAAGTCAAGGCAAAAGTAAGCCTACCAGGTGGATCTGTCATCATTAGCCAAGGCCACCAGCTTTCTCTGAGCAGGGATGGATGCCGATGCTCTAACTTGCCTTGTTGGCACACAGACAGCTGTGCAATTCAAGGAAACCAGGCTTTGAATTTCCTATGAATCTTAATGTGTCTTTAAATACTGTTTTTATTTTGATATTTTCTCTCATTAGTAAAATGTAAATTCCTTTATTTATTCTCCAAATTTGTAGATTCAGGTAGTTGACTGGCTTTTGCCCACAGGTCATAGTTTACCAATTTCAGATCTAGGGAATCAAGAAAAACAAAACAACAAGTCAACAAGAGACCACACCTACCAGCAAAGGAAAGGGAGACTCCCCCAAGGAGGTAGAGTCTTCAAAGAGGAGAAGCAGCTGATTTGCAAGCAGCTAGGCTCACAGGCTGAGGGATGATCTAAGTCCCAGAACTTCTGCTGAAGATACCCACGTCACCAGAAAAGACAGAGCTGCAGAGGAAAGTGAGGGACCTGCAGAGATCCAGGCTGGTGATGGAGGGAGAACGGGCACACAGACCTGCCTTCATCTGACGGCTGCTGCAGCTACTTTTCTATCGCTGTGCTGAAACGCTATGACCAAGGCAGCACATGAAAGAAAGCATTTACTTTGGTTTTAGTTCCAGAGGGCTAGAGTCCGTGATGGTGGAGGGAAGAACAGCTTGCGAGCGAGCTCACATCTTGACCCACACATAGGAGGCAGAGAGAGAACACTGGGAATTGCAGGAATCTTTTGAAACAACAGTGACACACTTCCTCCAGTAGGGGCACATCTCTTAACTCTTCCCAAAGAGTTTCACCAACTGGAGACCAAGTATGCAAATATATGAGCTTGTGGGAGCCATTCTCATTCAAATCACTACACCAGCCCTCATCATAAGGCCTCACTGTGCCACTGACTTCAGCTGTGGACTCGATGCAATCTGTCTTTGCAAACATACATTTTACCTAGAGTTATCAAGAAAACAAGCACAATGGGTGTCTGTGGAAGGCAGTAGAGAAAGGGGGGTCATTTCTCCTCTGGCCCAAGTGGTTCCAAGAACCCTTGCAGAGGCAGGCACAGAAGTGGGAAGGAGAGCCAGGGGAATGAGAACTAAAAGGTTTGCCATATGATTCAGCTTCACAATGGCGGCCATATGTTCTACTGCTCAGGAACAAAACATGGGGATAAAAGAACTGATTAGATGCAGAAACAGAAAAGTCCAAGGATAAGTTTGTTTGTTTCCATGTTTAATTTGTTTATTAATGTATAATGCTGAAAATATCTGAAGGGATTCATAGGAGGATATCCCATAGACATTTTTTAAACTCGCAAACCATTTACTCTTCATTCTTCTAGAGCAGTGGTTCTCACCCTTCCTAATGCTGTGACCTTTAGCACAGTCCCTTCAGACATCACACAGGCACCCAGACACCACACAGGTACCCAGACAACCTGCAAGCACATGGACACCCCACAGGTCATGCTTGGTCTCTGGCTAGTATTGGCCAGGTGAATGTCCATCATTGGAGCATCCTGCTGCTTCCAGGAACCATGGTGATTCCTGTGATTCATGCTCCTGCCACACTAACTGGGCTTAATTTTCTTTCCTTTCCTTTTCTTTTTTGAAGGTGCAGGGTCAGGAGGGTAGAACAGAGAGGAATTGGAATTGGAAGAGGGTGCTATCTAGATATATTGCATGAAACTCAAGTTATTAATAAAAGTATTATAAAAAATACAGTTCCTCATATTGTGGTGACCCCAACCATAAAATTATTTATGTTGCTACTTCATAACTGTGATTTTGCTACTACTATGTGTAGACCTCCAGGGTTTTAAACAAAAGGAGGAATTGTAGACCTCTGGGGCTAAAGGGTGCCTCGTCTTTCCCAGGTGGGCTAGCAGGATGCCTTGTGAGCTCCTTCTCTTCTAGCCCTGGAGGGACTGTAGATATTCACAGAAGCAAAAGGAAAATAAACTTGGCAAGCTTTTTGCCTGCCCTGTGGTGAATTAGGCACCTTCCTCTGTCTTTGCAAAGACCATGAGGCCAGGTGCCCGCCCTGCCCCCATGCTAATCAGAGTTCCCCACCTGGAGTACCATACCGGGACCCCTCCTCCGCTGGAGGGGATAAAAGGGAAAGGGTTGCAAGGAATAAAAGAGTTTGTGGTCCACCAGATTCGGCTCCTGAGACTTCCTTTGCATCTCGTCCCCTATTCTCAGGCCACAGATGGTCAGCATCCTCGAGAGATCAACCAAGGCCCACGTCTCGGGTCCTAGAGCGCTTTCCTGCTGCTCAAACCCGGGCCTTTGTACTCCTGGCCAAAGAGCGAGGCCTGGGCCCGCGTGTGCGCGGAGACTCAGCAGAGGTGGCAGATCGATTCCATGGTTCGCGCACGACCCGGGGAGAAACCAACAACTATGAATCATAATGTAAATATCAGATGTGCAGATGGTCTATGAAAGAGTTGCTTGATTCCCAAAGGGGTTGTGACCCAGAGGTTGAGAACCACTGTTCTAGAGAGTGATGGGGCCGTTTACTCCCCAGGGCGCATGCTGTCTATCATAGCTTCAGCACTGGGATCAGTGTCTCTTTGTGTGGAGCACTCTTTTCATCTATCTGTCTTTAGGCAGCAGATTTCAACATGGTTCTTGACTTGGATTTTGGGGAAGAAATTAATGCTGTTAGTGAGAGCCTGAGCATTCTTTCTTGAGATGTAGTTACAGAGACAATGTAAAATTCTTCAGATATAAGGCCCTTTCCTGCAGAAATCTCACAATCTGCTTATGGTGCAACCATAACAAAAAATACAGACACATTTATTTGGCCAAATAGTATTTCCCGAATAGGGAAGAGTCTGTAGCAACAAAGAATGGGTGTTAAATGTTTATTGAAGAGCACACACACACACACACACACACACACAGCAGACTGGGGTGGCTCACTGGGTGAAGTGCTTGATGTGCAAGCATGAAGAGCTGAGTTCAAGTTCTGGGCACCCTGGTGAGAAGTGTGTGTGGTTGTGCACGAATCTGATCCCAGGACCCCTATAGCTAGCTGGCAGGACAGTCTGAAGCAGGCAGCTCTGGGCAGTAAGAGCCCATGTTTCAAAAATATGTAGAGAAGTGATCTAGAAAGACACCAGTGTCAACCTCTGACCTCCTTACATGTGTACTTGGGCGAGTGTACCCACATACACACAAGTGCAACACCACACACACAGACACCCACAGAGCCTTAGAAGGAGAAGGGAACTCAATTTGTACAACCTTTTTTTAGAGCAGTCTTTCTCTCCCCTCGCCCCCTTTGGCATACTCTTGCTCTATGTCATTACTAGGCACTAGGCACTAGGCACTAGGCACAGAATTTTCTAGCATACTTTGACTTAATCATCAAGTTCCCCTGGGTCTTGGGGAACAGTGCCCTGAAACTGAGTTCAGCTTCATGAAAGACTGCCCACGGAGTGGGGTTTGGGCTCGTGGGAATGACTGGAGTCAAGTGGCCCGATGACACAGCTGTGGAATTTTATTCATTTAACTTCATCTTGAGGACAAGAATCATGTCTGCCATTAGAGAGCTTTTTACTCATAAACGGTCTCCACTCATGGTGCTGCTCATGCCCGTTGTTGGCTAATGATAAAGCTTTCCCCCCTGTCAATTGTGTGGGTCAGTTTTCATGGCTTTTATGAAGGTCAGAAACAACTGCGTTACAAAGAGAGAGGGTGCAGAAGTTCCAGCCGCTGTCTGGTTGGTCCCATTGCTTCTGTGCCATCTGGCAAGGTGGTGCACTGTGGTCATGGATTGTGGTATAGAAACTTCAGTGATGGCCAGCAAGCCAAACGAAAGAGAGAAAGAGATTGGCGAGACCTACTGTTCTAGTTAGCTCTGTCATCTTGGCACAACCTAGGGTCACCTAATGAGAGAGTCTCAATTGAGGGATCACCGTGATCAGGTTGGACCATGGGCATATCTGTAGGGATTGTCTTGATTGTTAATTGATACAGAGGTGCATCCCATATGACCAGCACCATTCCCTGGGCGTGTGGTCCTGTGCTGCTTAAGGAAACTAGCCAAGCATGATCCTGTGAGCAATCCAGCAAGCAGCATTCCTCCCTGGTTCCCGTTACCAGGTTCTCCCTTGAGTTTCTACCATGACGTCCCTTAATAGACTGTGTCCTAGAAGTGTAAGATGATAAACCCTTCCCTCTCCTAAGTTGCTTTTGGTCAGAGTGTTTTATCATGGCAAGAGAGATCAAACTAGGATACCTGTGGTACCCCATGGAATGGTTGCACTACACGGTGTAGAGGGTGCTGTTGCTTATGTTCTCATCCCAGAGAGCTGTCCCTGCACGGCCGCGGGTGTGTTCTGGTTAGTCTTGTGTCAGCTTCACACGAACTGGAGCTATCCAGCAGGAGCCTCACTTTAGGGAGCACTTCTGTTGATATGGCCTTGTGCGCATGTCTGTGGAGAGTTTCTAATCCCTGACCCATGTGGGGGGCCCATCCCACCGTGGGTGGTGCTACCCCTACACAGACAGTCCTAGGGTGAAAAAAAAGACTGAGCAAGCCATGGGGAGCAAGACAGTAAGTGGAATTCCTCCATGGCCCCTCTTCAGTTCCTGCCCCCGGGTTCCTGCCCCGACTTCCCGCAATGGTGGGCTGTGCTGTAGAAGTGTAAGACAAACAAACCCTTTGCTGTACAAGTTGGTTTAGGTCATAACAGCACATAAAAAATAGGACAGTGTGAGAGACAGATGTTCCCTTAACAGGGATAGCAAGGCATTGGGACGAGGTGAAGGGGGCGGTGGCTTGGAGACTTCCTATCGGCCAACTTCTGTGTGCTCTGTGAGGCCATCGACAGAGAAGCTGTGGTGTGGGGGTGAGGGACCTAGAGATTAAGGAGGTGGAGCAGTCTGCTAGGTCCTGCTGGAGCATCTTCCAGTGAGGTAACAGAGTATTAGGTAATAGCATTACTGTGATTGGCTAGCCCAGACATAAGATGGGTGGTCTGATCTAAGCCATTTGAGTTTCTCTGCTAGTGACTAAAATCATCCTGTCCCTCGAAGAATCACTAAGAACCCACTCCTGCTACATGCCCAGGTGGCTGTAGCTCTCCAAGCTGGAGGGCCTCAGTCAGGCATGACTATCTTGGTGAAGCAGGGAGGTTCACTGCTGTTCTCTGTGCAGTAACACTGCTGTCCATGGTGGACATTGCAAGTATCCTGAGATCTAAGGAGGGTATTATGATCAGTAAGTCTGATTGCTTCTGGCGCCCCTGTCACTACAGCATCTTCTCAAGCTACAGTGAAGTTTGGCATGGAGGGTAGAATTAAGGTGGCCCCTCAGCTCCTCCTGTGTGTGTTTGATCCCTCCCCTGGGTGGGCCACGTCTAGGGCTTGCTGTGCTCTGTGGACACGCTAAGGATGGGCATACTGTCTGGCAAAGGTGGTGGAGGTCCGTGCCATGGTGACATCACATTAACTGAGGTTGTCTGGGCAAACTGGAGCTAGTGCTGCTCCTTGTGGAGAGAGCATGCCTCTCTGCTTGACGGGTTCCTGTGGTCGTGAGCACTGGGCAGACTTTGGTCCCATGGAGACATACATATGCTCACCCTACATAGTCACCCTCACATCTGCCTCATGACTGACTGCTACATGCCGTCCTGTTTCGCTTCTCTGATACTGTCATAAAATAATGGCCAAAAGCAATCTGGAGAAGAAAGGCTTTCTTCCATGTCATCAGTTACAGTGCACCATCAAGGAAGCCAGGGCAGGGGATCAAGGCAGGAGGCTGAAGCTGAAACGAAAGCAGGAATCATGGAGGAGTACTGACTACTGGCTTGCTCCATCTCATTTGGCTTGCTCAACTACTTTTCTCATACAGGCCAGACCTACCTGCTCAGGCACGACATCACTCACAGAGGGGTGGCTCCCTTTATACCAATGATCAATCAGTAAAATGATCCATAGACAGGCAAATCGGAGGGAGGCAATTGTGTAACTGAGGACTCCTCTCCCCAGGGGTGGGTGTCAAGTTGAAAATCAAGATTAGACGTCGTATAGTGACTTCTTACTTTTGCATTTTGCTCTCTACTCTGCAGCAAGACTGTTTCTTTAAAAAAAATGAATACTCAGCACCATTGAATTGTACAATCCTATCAGGTTTCAATAATGCATGTCCAACTTTCCCTCTTGTATGTGCATTCATGCATGCAGATAGAGACATATTTTTATACACACAGCATGTAACACATGATGCAATAACACTGGCATGCAAGGCTTAAGTCACACTGGGGAATCACCTAGAAGCACATAAGTAAAAGAGCGTTAAGTCGGCACAGGTTTTGTTCAGAGTATGAATTTAGTCACTATTCTGCATACGTGAGTCTGAGTTGGCTTCACTCTGTGTGTTTCATCATTCACTCATTTGCACATTTTTTTGCTTAAAATTTTGTTTTATTTTCAGTAGTGTCTGTGTGTATCTGTGCATCTGTATTATATGCATGTGAGTGCAGGTGATCATGGTGGCCAGAAGAGGGCACTGGATCTCCTGGAGGTATAGGTGGCTGTGAGCCACTGGATGTGTGTTTTGGGAACTGAACTCTGATCCCTTGGAAGAGAAGCAAGGGTTCTTCAGTGTGGAGACATCTCTTGCACCTGGTCTTCACACTTCTGTTAAAATGTTCCAGCTGTCTGGGGAGTGAAGTTTGCCATGGCTTCCTTGAAACACGCAGATCTCATAGAGGAGAGAAACACAGTTTGCAACTGAGTAGCATTCCTGGATGTTTTCAGCATGCATGCCTGAGAGATGGGTTGGAAATGAATACTTATGACCTTGATCTGCTCCCCTTGACCTACTTTAGGCAAAGGCCATCAAAGCAGAAGTAATTTTGATCACGGTTCAATACCTTCAGTGCGTGGTTTCTGTATCAGAGAAGCTGGGTAGAGAACCAGACTGTAGGTCAAGTATGGGTCTAGGAAACCTCAATCCTGGTCATCCTCACAGCAGGGCACGCTCAGCCAGCTGCGGCTACCACTCATGTCAATCATGAGATGCGATGCTTAAAAGTGTGAGAACAGGAAATATGGAGGAGCCGCTGACACAGGAAGTCACCAGGGCAGTTCTTCAATGTGGTACAAAGCTCCTGTCACCCATGAAATACTCACTGCTGTTATTGCAAGGAAACAGATGTTAGCAACTATGAGCTCAGGATATTCATTGTCATGATTGTTCCTTTACAGAAAAGACAGTCAAGTATGCATAATTTTAGAGAAATTTTGCTTACGAAATTTGAAGAAGAAAAAGCATACATTCACGAAGATTTGGAAGAATTTGCTTGCAGGGAGCCATCAAGATGGTCTTGAGAAGCAAGTGCCGTAAGTTTTTCAGGTTAGAGTCCATGGCTCTCGGGGCAGTATATGCCTTTCAGGTCTTGAGAAACAGAGACACTCCCTCAGGCAGAGAAACATGCAGGCTACTTTGTGTTTCTCTGTATGTTCCCTTAGTAGTCAAATGTGAGTTGTTTCTCTCTCCCTCAGCCCATGGGGCCTGGCTCTCCCCCCCCCCCATAGAAGGTGGTTATTGGCCATATAGCTTAACACCCACCCCCCCACCCCCTGCTGCCGCCCAGCTCCTGGGAAAGAAGGGATAGATCAACATGTCCTGGAGGGTCTCAGATTGGGAGACTAAGAGTTGACAGAAAGCAAAGAATTCCAGAAGAGTGTTGTCAGGAGAACATCTCTTCAATTTAATGCAAGGGTTGTGACATTTTATGTGGCACAGGGAGGGGAGGTTTTTTTTGGTACTCAAGGATAAAGGTCATTGTTTAAGACAGGGATGCTGGGATAGGCATATCTCAGGGGACAGAGACTTAGGTAAGCAATTCTGCCAATCACAGCCCGCCATTTGAGAGTGGGCAGAGTTTTGCTATGGCTCCTGGTCTGTCAGAGCAGAAGGGAAGGGCCAAACTTCCACCAGCTTTTTGGAATGAGCTAGGTAGCAAGCGCCCTCTAGACCCAACTGCACAAGATTTTCACAATGACCCCACAGTCAAGGAAGCACAGAAACTTGACAGGACAATTGTATGTTAATCTCGTATACCCTGTAGAATTTGTAAACATCATCGCATCCTGGCAACTACACCTGTATTGGTCCCGGCAATTGCCATTATATTCTCTTTCTGATAATGGTATAAAACACTTGATTACTCTCAATAAGTTTGACACAGCCTCAGTTTTTCTGTCGACCCTACAACCCAAGCCTGGTTCTAATTCCTTGAGTGGCTATATCAGGTAACCTTGGCCCCGTAAGTAAACACTTACATTTGCTTCCTAGATGTCAAAAAGAATTGCATTGATTAGTTGATAGATTGGTGATTGATTACTATTTATTGTCTTTGGCTGGGGCACTGCCTGCAGCTTCCAAAGCTTCTTTCCTATGTTTTTTACAAGTTTCATTATTTCTTTAGTTATGTGATTTGGATTTTATATTTGATATTGGGCTTCTTCTCACAGTGGTATTCAAGTATTCTTAGGAATTATACAAAGCTGGTGAGACACCAGCATGTGTGAGTATGATGTGTGTGTGTGTGTGTGTGTGTGTGTGTGAGAGATAGATAGATAGATAGAGAGAGAGAGAGAGAGAGAGAGAGAGAGAGAGAGATATGGGTGGGAACTTCACTCTTCCTCCTGCATGGACTCACCCAATGTTTTCACTTGTTTCTCTGTTATCCAGCTGTGATTTGGAATCAAGAAGCATCTTCTGTCTCTTGAATTGAGGTTAGCCTTTCCATGTGAGGCAGAGAGATCTCAAGGATTCTAAGTCCCTCATGTCTCCAGTTGCTCAGTTTTTCGTTTGCTTGTAGTATTTGTGTTGCTATTGTTTGGTCATTTGGTTGGATTTGGTTGTTGTTGTGTTGTGTTGTTCTTATTTCATGTTGTCTTGCTTTTGTCAGGGTCTGGAGAATATCCAATGGAAGCTCTTTAAAACCTCCACCAGTGCTTGGGGCTGAGGAGAGCACCCTCCTCCTCTCAACGGATCTTCCTGGCTGACTTTAAGGGTGTGCTCTGGGGCTGGGCCAGGAACTTCTGTCTCCTCAGCACCACCCAGCACCTTTCCAACCCCCAACCCTGCCGCCGTGCTGGGGTCTGCTTCTCTCGGTTTCAGTAGCAGTCTTCATTCCAGGTGCTCTGCTGATAATTCCTACAGCTTTCTTGCTCTATAAACTTGGTCCTGGTAAACAAGTGTCTCCTTGTCCTGTTGAAGACGGTGTGGTTTTTTGTGTTCCTTGGTTTTTGGTGTACATTGAAACTTCACAGGTTTTCTTTTAACTTTCTCCTCTGGAAGCAGACAGCCCACCTTCATGTTATGAAGAGGAACCTGATGTTACGGAGATTTGATAATTTACAAAGAGTCTCTGTCCATGGAACATTTCTATTGGGTCAGGATTTCCTGTGTGGTCCTTCGTAACTTCCACTTACAGTCTCTGGCTGAAGTAGCTATGATGCCATGTATGAGCAGGAACTTCACAGAGCAGGAGAGCCAGCTCTACTAAAAGCCTTCTCTGTGCCACAGCCCACTACCTCCCCTTTACTCCTAAGCAACTACAATGAAACTCAGTCAGATACTGTGTGAAAGTCAGCCACTCAACGTATGGCAAGTCACATGGATGTCCTTGTTTGGTTCACAGACCAGCACTGCTGTGTCCCTACAGATGTGAGCAGAGCCGACTTATAATGACATCACTTGTTCTGACGACAGCATTATGCTTTGCTTTTGTCTTTCCCTTGCCTCAGTTTCCCAGAAAGGCTCCTGGCACCCAAGACCCTGAGTCCAGGGCTTCCTTCTCCTCTCCTGACATTTTGTCAGGGTAGCTTTTCTATAAATAAAAGCCAACCCCAAGATGAGTAAAAATTTTCAGTGCTCTCTCTATCGGAAATGCTTCTCATTCCCCTCATGAAACTGATCCAAAGAAGAAAGGTGGTTCTGAGCTGCAGCTCATTGACCTCCAGTATGGGTCTGGAGGTCACCTTCATCTCGTATATGTGGTTTCAGGCTGGTGCTGGGTTTTGGCCAGTGAGTGGCCTATGCTTCAATCTAGCAAAGGGGATAATGGGATGCATTTCCTGTTTCCTGTGGTCCTGGAGGATGAGGCAGAGGAGGCTAGATGATCAGGAGCCCAAGGATGAGCCAAGGCATGGCTATGTAGCAGGAGGAACAGTAAGAGGAAAGGAATGCCTGTCCTGCAGAAAATGGACCCCTTCCTTATAAGACTGTACCCTCACTGGGCCCTTCTACCCAGCTGTGCAGTAGGGCTAACCTCATCTGAGTTCTACAGAGACGCTACCGAGCCATTGGCTTCCTTGCTGCAGCTGAGGGACAACCCAGGGTGGTTGTCATATATGTTTGTGCTCAGTCTAAGTTGTTCAGAGGATGACCTGATTTTTGACCACACTGTGTTAAAATGAATTAATCATTTTTTACTGGGCTTCTTGGAAACACTATTTTCATTCTTGTTCACCTTATCTCAGTGGACTTCGCTAATAAGCACCATCAGGGGCCATAAGTGGGGACATTTTAAAAATTGCTATGCGTGTTGATTTTATCAGGAGCTGTGATTTCTGCTCAGGAGAGATCCATTTAACATTAA